>JAVQJL010083516.1:0-52671 GCA_036024295.1 Nannoperca obscura
TTTTTTTACTTTATAAATTTTTAATAAAAAAAAAAAAAATTTTTTTATTGGCCCTTGTTAATTTTTTTATTTTTCTTGGTAATTAAATAAAAGGCTTAATGTAACCCCCCCCCCCCCCCCCCCTTAGCAGAGGTAACAAACACTAATTTGAATACTGGCTTTTCACGCTGACTTATGTATGTAGGTAAGTTATGTCTGCCTTCCCTGTCAAACTCAACACATAGTCCGCACACATTAGGGTACGTTTGCAAAGAGGGATCTGTCAATCAGACTGGGATGGTCAGTTTTTACTGCTGTTATTGTGCAGTGTGAAAATACATAACTTGTCTGTACAAGCAAACAGTAGAAACAGTTTGTTGATGTGGGTTTGGGCATGCAGACAGGAACATACTGTATATGTATGTTTTTACTCACTAAATACGAAACTCTCCAGGGAAACAGTATTAATGCATGCATACACACACACATTTGCGTGCAGAGTTTGACATTTTGCCAAGGTATCCAGCTCATCTCATTGGTGAAGCCCCTCTCTGTTGGGGGTTATAATGTTGTTTCCAGGCTAAATCAAAAAACATGTTCTCAGCCGAGACACAGAAATGGTACATGAGGACAAAAGGAGATAAAAAAAGGGAGAAAAAGCTAAGGATATGATTCAGAAAGATGATGTGAGAGGGAATGAAATAAAAAAAGAGATAAAAGAAATACCAGAGGAAAAAACTGTCATAGACAACAGGATTATAGAGACAAATACAAATCAAGTAACCTGGAAAGACAAAGAGGTTGAACAAATCCCAACTTTCCAGGAGGACGATGGATTTTAGGTTAAACAGCTGGAAGGCATGGAGGTGTCTCTGCAGACAGACCCGGGCCTGTAAAGTAGCTCTGAGGCTGGGCAGGATCCACAGGCCCTGGCCAGGACACACGCACACACACACACGCACGCACGCACGCACAAGCACAAAGAGGGGACATCTGGATACATGGACACTTCACAGCAGTGATCATCGTTATAAACTGACATCATGAGCCAGCAGCACATTCAGGAATAAATAATTTTAGACAGTAAAATGGATGGATGACATGGACACAAAAACAACCTGACATTCTGTGCAGAAACATAACAGCACTGATTGGAGAGGAGAGAGCTGCTCCACCCTTCAGTTGAACTTTTATTGGGAATCCTAAAATCCTGTATCACAGCATTATATTCGTGTGCGTGTGTGTGTGTGTGTGTGTGTGTGTGGTGGTGGTGGGGGGGGTGGGGGGGTCATTTTTAGAATTGTGAAAGAGTGAGACAGTGCAACCCCCAGTGTGCTGAGGCCTTGAGATGAAGCCAAAGCATTACAGGAATACTGTCCATCATATGGCCTGTTTAGGGATAGAAACGAGTAACCAAGGAAACACTACAGTATCACAACAGTGAAAGAAGAAGAGAAACAGAAGAACTGTGACCCCAAATTTAACACATATGACACCCACTACTGGGACAAAGTTAGTTGGATTGCAGATTTATTTATCACTGAGTATTCAAGGATATCTTCAGACATTTAATCTAATATAACCATTGTGCAAAAATATGTATTAAATATAATAATAATGATATTTAATCAAAACATGAACCAAATGATCATTATCTGTAGTAAATAATACAAATTGTAATAGTAAGAAAATAGTATTATTATTACCAATGTTATGTATATTATCATCAGTATTAGGGGATTAGAGTAGTAGTAGTACTAAGGCAGCTTTATTAATATAGCACATTTCAATTCACAGGCAATTCAAAGTGCTTTACATAAGCAAAGAAAACAGACAATTAAAACAATAAGAATAAAATCAATTAAGATTTTATTACCAATAATAATACATTATCTGTGTAATGTAAATGTTTTGTGGAAAAAACTGAATACTACATAAATGTTTGGCTTCAAAAACCTACACCTGGTCAAAACCAAACTGAGTTGTGAACCGAGCCAAGACCTTTTTGAGTGGGCTGATTTCTGCCTTCAGAGAAGTCCTAAATATACAACTAAATATATAAAGCATAAGCTGAATCTCAAATGATGCCATTTATCAATATTATTTTTAAAAAGGGAATTAGACGCATGAATTAGAATCAAACTCCACGGCTGCAACGAGGTATTGTATATGTAGCTACTGGTTGAAACCCATTAACACATGCTGCAGAGGGCAGCACCACAAAGGTCCCACCTGTTCACAGCACATGAAGGTCTGGCACAGAAGATCTGTTAATCTGTTAATTAAAGTTACAATTTCATGTATATCACAAAACTGCAGCTCGCTGAACATCGTGGAAGCTCCTCGCTGAGAGAAGCGTATGAGCAGAAACAAACACACCAAGGATTTATCACCAGAAATACAACAAACAAAGTCAGCAGGAGGCGGCACGTTTCAGGAGGGGGAAACTTTCTGAAACTTATTCAAACTAAAACACACTCCTGCTCATATTGTTGTTGGTGCTAAGGAAATAAGAAGAAGAAAAGCTTTCAAAAAACAACATTTTTGCAAACACAATGTGCAAAATAATTATATTAAAATTATATTTGAAATGATTTGATTGTGGATCCTGATGGATCAATGTCTAAGCAGCATTATAGCTGCTCAAGGTGGAGCTACTTTTAATTACTTCATATACAGATAGCTGGTTTAGTCCAGTTGCCCCCAACTAGGGGGTTGCGTTCTATCACATTCTTGATTTTTGATTTGTGAAATATTGTAGAATTGAACCTCTTCTGGGCTTGAAAAATTATTTAAATGAAAGCACGTGAGAAGTTCAAAGGAGAAATGTCTCTTTGGAACTTACAAACATCTGCAACATGACAAGGAAACACAACTACACACTGATTTTATTTATAAAAGTGTTCACAGGCCAGAAAGGTTGGGAAGCACTGGTTTAATCTTTAGCAATGTGTTACATTTTATAAGCTTATCATATGTTTTTTATTTGAAATCGTAATTTGAACAGCATCTAGTAATTACAGCTGTCAGATAAATGTAGTGCAGTCAAAAGTAAAATATTTCCTTCTGGAGTAAAAGTAAAAGTAGCAAAAAGTAGAAATATTCTAGTACAGTACCTCAAAAGTACATACTTGAGTAAATGTCAAGTGTGTTCTTCAACACTTGATTTTACCACAAACCTTGTAAATATAAATTGTGAAATATATTATATACACATACATAATCAAACAAAAAATTACTTTAGGAGCTATTTTTATCAAGCAAATTGAACATATTAATTATATAATATATAATTATAGTATATTTATATATATATAATAGTCCTAATTAGAGTTCCAATGACAAAGTTACAAACATCAACAGTGCATTTCTGAACAGAACCTCCTCATACTGTCTGGAGAGTCGAGCACAGCCGTGTTGAAGAGACGCATGTACAGCAGCAGCCACTAGGGGGAGGTTTGAGTCTCCTTTCTGACTTCTGCAGCCTGCAGTTGCCATGCAGCCTCAGGATGAGGGAGCATGCCATGAAATGTGTTGCGTTTAAGGTTTGGGGCCAGACGAAGAAACTACTAATTCTGTCTTGTTTCAGAGGGGAGGCCACACAAGACCCAGTGTTCCCAGGCCTGGGTGCACTGGTAAGGGTTTCCACCTCTGCTGGTAATAGCAACCTCAGCTAATTAACCACAGGCATTTAATTTGAGCCAGAGGAGACCTGAGCCTCGCTCCTAAATGTCCCTGGAGGAAGTGGGGATGAGGGGAAAGGCAGAAGGACCAATAAAAGCGGGCAGGATTTAGGTTCTGGGGGCCAGGGCAGAGGTTTGGGCCTGAGCACCTGTCGCACACAGCCTGGGAGCAATGAATGCTATTGATGAGCCGGGCAAGGTCAGCCCCGACCGCAACGGGGCCTCTACTCAGCCTCTTCGGATCTCCGGCGCAAAGCCAGGGGGATTGTTGGACACCTGTCAATCAGACCGGGAAGGGAAACAATCTGGACTTGGCTACTGTGCCTCAGCTGTAAGACGGTTAAGCCGACCCAAGACGAGCTCACGATATTCTCACGGAAACCCCTGTAACAAGATAATGATCTTAAAATATTACACCGACATTGAGAAACATTTTGCACACTAGCACATTATGAAGGGTGAGATGAGTAACATACTCCCCGGCACTAAACAGACTTTGATTGTTTGTGTGGCTTTTGTGCAGAAGCTGAGTCACCCTACAACAGTGTGTGTGTGTGTGTGTGTGTTAATAACTCATGACTCTGCACCACAGATAAGCCATGAACCGACCTCTAAAGGTTGTGTGAGTAAGAATCTGCATTCAGATACTCGGATACATGATGCTGATGCTGTTCTACCCTGAGTTGTACGCGCAGCAGTCCCACACTTCAGATCAATACAGGTCATGAGTTTTAGAAGACTACAATTCATCACATGCATGTTGTTAAACCACGTGCACGGACGAAGAGACAAAGTGTCCCGACAGGTGTTTTCACTCAGTGTGAGACACACGTCAGACACATGATAAGGTGCTTGATTGACATCTCTCTGACCCTCATTAGTTGAGCTGCACCTGTTAGGTTGGGAGAATTTGCACCGTTAACATCATCTTACTGCCCGGTGAAGTTTGGTGACTTTATTTAAAATATAACCAGAATCATTAAACACCTGTGTAACATCTTATTTCTCTGCTTTGTTAAAGAAGGAATTCTTTTCTAATAAACTCACATGATGTCATTTCCCAATGTACCTGTCTCCCAGGTGTGCCTTAACAAGTGTGTTTCTCTTTACTTAAAAGAGGGCCATGTTTAGCAAAGCAGGAACTTGGGTTTACTCGTATTAAATAATAATCTAGCAAAAGTAGTCATGGACGGATTGACCCTCAACGCTAAATTATTCAGGAATATTCTCCATGTAAATGTTGACACGGACCCTGTAAGTCAGGTAGATTAGACTATGCAGGACCCACCATAACAGTTACAGTTGTGCTTTTAGTCTAGAAGACGCTGATGAATAAAACCAGATAAAATAAAATAAAAGTCCATGTTCGAGACCGATGCATGAAAAAAGTGTTTTAACATAAGAACGTTTTGGTGTGATAGTCATCAACCATCTAATCATTTATTCTGTAAATGTTCAATTAATCACACACAAACCAAATGACACACAATGAACATGGGGCCTCTGGGTCCCCTTGGGGTCTGCCGTGATAGTAGTCTCTTTTAGTGATGACTAAATAATCAATAATCAAAAGGACCATCAGAGACTTTTAGTTTATTTGGTTCAATTGTGCTTCAAAATGTTGTACAACCTATTACAGGCCTGTCATACAGACAATGTGCTATTCTCTTTGTGTGTGTGTCTGCACAGGTGTTAGTATGTGTGTGATATTCACACAGGGGAGGTCTCAGAGTTCTTCTCGAGCTGCTTGCTAAGCTCCCCTTAGGAAATGGCATTAGTTCAGGGAAAAGATGGGACGTCCTGTGAAACCCGGAGTGATCCCATCTGCGACTGACCCCTGACCTCTTGTCTGAGAGGACGGGGGATGCCACAGGGTTGTGCTGAGAGGGGATAAGAGAGCGAGGAGGACACCGAGATGATTGAATTTTGTTTTTAAGTTCAAGGAGGGGGTTTGAGGATTTAGAGAGAAATCAAAAACCCCTCTTCTCCTTTCTCGTCTTCCCTCCGTCGTCCCCAGGACCTTGCAGCTGTCCCTTTTCCCTCTAATTTTTCTCAGTCAGATTTCAGCCTATAATTAGCAGAAAGACCTCAGTGACTTTCCACACACATGTGAGTGTGTGCCTGGGCAGCCCAGAACTAATGGTCTAAATCCACTACCATACACACACCCCTCCACCCCGCCAAGCCTCCAGATTGCAAGAGTGACAGGTTCACATGTAGAGACTTCAAGCTGAACTTCGTTCTCACTGGCCGTGCAGCCTTAAAGGGCAACCCCGCAGAGGTCTCCTCCACAGTGCCAAGGGGCATCTTTAAGCCCCCACAGAGTCCTTCCCCTCGCCCGGCATTCCTGTCGTGGCATGGAGCCCCCCACCTGCTGCCATGTCCCATTTTAAAGACTGGTTTTATAGAACCAGGTTAGATTCAGGGTCTGTGAAGTTACAAAGAGCTGCTGAGCGCACTCCGCTCGTGCCTTCGGTGGGAACAGGGCAGCAGGAAACGCTGAGAACTTTTCCATTACATCCCGCCTGAGCCCATCCGTGTCGAGTCACGGTTGTATAATAAAAGAGCAAGGTCGTGTTGTCGCAGGTCAGCGGTTTGTCCATGAGTTGAGGTACTCGTCCTGCTGGTGTGACCGGGCAGTGCATCGGTCCCTGGGCCTTCCCAGAAATCCATCAACGTCACTGTGATTTAGCCACCTGTTACTATTCTGCCTCCTTCAGCCAGAGATCACATCAAGACCAAAAACCAAACACTGTGCACCATCTCTGTTGCAACTGATCCAGCTTAGATAACTAAGCTCGTTAGTCACTGTGAGCTACCTTCAAGCTCTTGTTCAACAAACAAATTCAATTATATTTTCCTCATGAGGTCTTTTTGAAGACCTATAGTATCTTAAGTATTCAGATTCTAGATACTAGAGGTAAAGTAGCCACTAAATCTACCAAAGGTATGTGTTGGGTACTTTAATCTATAACAATGCATCATATTTTATTGTGTAGCTGATAGATATTCACTTCTGAAATGTAGTGAATTAGAGGTAAATAGTGGCATTAAATATAAATGTTCAAGCAACTGAAAGTAATACTCCAGTACAGAACTTTAAATGAATTGAAATGTGATATACTTCATGAAATATTGTCATCACAACTGGAAACAAGTGCTGTGAGCAGGGACAGGTCATATATAAAACCTAGTGACTGCTCCTCAGAATCCTCCCATGCCAACAAACACATACAATGCGAGTGCAGTATATTTTTAAAGGAAGTGGAAGAAGGCCAGTGCAACAGCTTGAAATCCAAGCGTAACTATTTCCAGTATAATACCAAAACGTAAGTCAGCATGCAAAATGAGACAAATGCCGCCCCACATTTCGGACGCGGCAATATTTCCGAGGAAACACGACACTCATCCTAGAGTAAACCGTGTCGTTAAAGGTATTACAAAGGCATTCTTTTCCCCCTTTTTCTCACACTTCATTTGGGCATTACTCTAGTTTACCGAGGCTTTCTGTGGTTATGGTGGATTTGTGTGGTTTATCAACTTTTCCTGGCTTTTCTCCCTTAAACCCACAACACTTAATCACACATTTGTCTAAACAGATGTGGTTTTTACCCACCATGAAGTACAACTTGTACGGCACCTTTTTGATCGATTCGGTACTGTGACACGATTCACCAGCACCCATGTGAAGTGCACAACTGCAATCTGTCGTCATATTTGAGACCAAAGCCATTATTCATTCAGAGACTCTTCAAATGCTGCTTTGTCTGGATGAACATAAAGTTGTTGCTCTTTTCTTTGACTCCCTCAGCTGTGACCATCAGCCCCGGTTTATTGAGAGCAGAGGGGTCTAAAGTTAGCGGAGGGAATCTGTAAACAGAAAGACTGTTGACCTGATGAGGCAGGGAAACCACAATGTGGGAATGAACACAAATTCAAAGTGAGGTTAGCAAGACAAGTGGGGGGGGGGGGGGGGGGAAAAAAACAACACAAACATTATGTCGCTGCAGCTTGAATGACAAGTTCATGTGGGGAGATCTTTACCGTAGCAACATAACTTTGGTTGCTAGGAATAACATAAGCAGATGGATGAAGTGTCTGATTTTCCGCACTGACCCACAGTAAGAGACGGCATCTGCTAGTGTGTGTTTGTGTGCTTCAGTTCGTGTGCACGTACGTCTGATTTTGTGTGTGTGTGAGTGTCTATCTATATGAGCGTGCGCATGTGTGGGGATCTTAATTCTCCATGCTCAGAGTTTTGGCACAGAGGGGGAGAAAGTATTAGATTCAGGAGACAAATAATTAACTGACATCAGCTGGTGAGGCCCGGCAAAAGGTTGCCACTACAAATATAGATATTTTTTTCCCAATAAATCGTTGCCGCTGTAGGCAGAGGCCCCCGAATTGACAGAAAACACTGCGTGGCATTCACTGCAGCCCTGATTAATGTGACAGAGAGGTCTTTCAAGTGTGCGCTGAAATAGAACATCAAACGTTTCAGACAACAGCAAAACAACGTCATCTCGACCAGCCGGCCGGCCTGATATAACAGGAGAGTTTGTGTGGTGTCCTGCCACAGCGGAGGACAGCAGAGTCCCACAGACCCCCTGCTTTTTCACTCAACACGGCTTCACAAATCAATGTTTTCTTTGTATTATTTCTAACAGAGATTCCTGCCTGATTCTGAGCAGCTTAAAAACATTGTATGAAATAAAATATTTCGGGGCATTTTATTTAATTTGCTTGATAATATTTGGAGAAAGTGAATTTGTCATTTAAAGATATTTATGTGTCACAGAAATTCAGTGCAGCACTGGTGCAGGCAGAATTTCATTAGTCTTGTTTCAGTCAAGAGCTTTAGTGTAAATTATGTTTTTATATAGTTTCCTCCTTTACAACAATATGGATCCTGGAGATCCACCAGATACTTGTTTGCGCTTTTATTATTTTTGTTGTTTTGTGCCATAAAACTGTGATATGATGTTTCTTGTCGTATTGTAGTCCTTCACTGAAAAAAAATATTTTCAGGACGTTAAAGTAAGGACATTAAGAGATGTCTTTCTAAAAACATTATACATGACCCCTCCCCAACACTACATAAAAGCTAGAGCGTTGTGCTACTGTGTTAGCCTGTTAGCTCGCTCTCATTTGTTCTTTGGCTCAGTGGTCTTTGGCAATGAGTGCCCTGAGATAACTTTGTTATGATATGGCGCTATATAAATAAAATTGAATTGAATTGAATTGGTACAGTAAAGTTATCTACCAGAGCCTTCAGTGAACACGCCCCCGTGTTTTACTGTCTTAAGATTTAATCATTTACAAAAAAATTTAAAATATCTAAAGTAAAATGTTTTTTGGTTGTACATTTAATTTCTCGGTATATATAATCAGATTCTTGCAGTGTTTCTGTATCCACAACATCAAAATCCTCAGCCTACACGCTGTTCTGCACTTCAGCCTCTCTGTATTACAAGAAAGAAGAAATAAAGTTGGATGCGTACACATGTGAAGATTATCAGTAGTAAAATATTGTGCCTGCTCATAGTAAGAGTGCTGCTAGAGTGGGCTGCTACACCAGTGTGACCTACTGTAATACACGTGTGAAGACTGTCAGTAAACACCTCAATGTATTAGGGTGTTGAGAGACAGTACTGAGGTGGTCTGGGCACTCAGTAACGGGGTGATATGTGGGAAGCTGCTCAGGCACCCATGTCAGCATCACTGGCACCAGAACCACCACAAGCTGGGAAAAGACCAGCAGCACAGTTTTCCAATCAGGTGTATTTGCGCTGAACCATTTCTCGTATCTGCGGGTTTAAGCGTTCCGGTGTGATAAAATTAGCACCTTTCTTAAAAAGACGGCAGTGATGTTTGCAGAGGAGCCGGCCAATACGAGGGGGATATTTTGGCAGCCGCCAGAGCAGTGGTTAATGACGAAGCTGATATTTCTGATTTTATATACCTGTCAGTTCTCATCAGAGACTTTCTGTGTAAACAGCCGCGGAAGCATCGCAGCGTCGAGTCCCTGGAAAGATGAGCAGGCCTGCGTAGGTGACAGTAGCTAACTATAGGTGTGGAAAGAGCCAGAAAAGGAAAATCAAAGTGTTGTAAAACAATTTTTAATGCTGTAACTGTGAGCTGAGTCAGCCAGAAAAGATTCAGATCACAGTTGGATGTTTTAGTCAACTATTGGCGACTTCTGCTGGCAAAATGTACACAACTACTGAATTACTCTTAGTAAGCATTGTGTAATTGTACAAACTCGAGGCCTTTTCTGTTCTGCTTCACAAAGACATCCATCATTCAGGCAGCGTCTTGCCAGATCCAGGCTTGTTTTATAAATGTTCTTACTCATAAAAAACATCTCAATTTACAATTTATGAAATACAATTTCTACTCACATGTCCAAATGCTGACACACACACACAAACACACACAAGCTAGCTACATTCACACACACACACACACACACACACACACACACACACACACACACAAGTTCACAAACGGGTTATGCTCTGTAAACAAGGTACAAATCCTGACAACTTTGCACACAAAGTTGAGCTCAATTTTAGCCTCCAAAGTAAACTATCACTCCTGGGCCAGCACTTGGCCTTCACAAAGGCCCACTGTAGTTATCACCTAAAGTGTGAACGGACTGCTCTCTCTGCTTTTTATAAACAATGTGGACAGCCAAGAAAAACATCATAATTCCATTTATTTACTTTGAAAAAGATGTAATCTCTGGCGCTGGATATCTCTGAGTGTATCTTTGGCCAAAACAGAGTGAACTTTGGTGCCGCACATTTTTACACACCTCCTCCCACAATGCAGTCCTCTCTGATTCCTCTGCACTTTTATTTAACTTGCACATTCCTACACTGTGGCTAGCTGAGATTGAAGGACGGGGCAGCGGTGGTAGCCTAAAGGTTAGAGAAGTGGGCTTGTGACCAAATGGCCAACAGTTCAAATCCCCAGAAATGTTGATGGACGAACAGCGGGATGGAGAAAATGAATGAACTTGCAGCGGCTCAGAGGCTAACAGAGGAAGACTGTGAATGTAAAGAAGGGAGAAGCTTGAGACATGTAGATGATCCAGTGAGTAACTTCACACTCTCTGGCAGCTCCAAACACCAGCACTGAGGAATAAATCTCAACTTTAATAGCCCAAACATGTTTGTGCTGACTGATGGCAATGCAAAGCAAAGAGGCACCGGAAGTTTAGCATTTTATATATTTATACTGAAGCTTTGCTACGTCGTCCATGTGCAGAAGGGACCTCAAAAGTCTTGGAGTTTCTTACGATCAGAATGTGCACAATATAGTAAAAGCTGAAGTAAATGAAGAATCTGATATTTATTCTTTTCACAGCATCATCACTGCTTAAAACCGCATGGGAACATCTGTGAAGGAGGTTGATGTTGGTGGTGCTGAAACTCTACAAAAAGAATCTACAGATGAGTGAGAAAAACACTGCTTCAATGCTCTTCCCAAGTCTCTGAAACTCTACTGGAGGGATGAACACCGTTCTTCCAAACATTATTTCCTCATTTTGTAGTTTGATGGTGGTGGTGGAGTGTGTGCTGTCACACAACACGTTGTTCCAAAATCTTCAATTAAGCGGCTGCACATGTTCGGTTTCTTTACAGGGGACAGGGGAAATGCCTGCAGTCAGTTGATTAAGAGAGAAGCAGGAAAGGAAAAGCATAAATATAATTCTGTAAATGTCTCATTTAGTGATGAGTAGAAGTTCCTCTTTCTTGCTGAAAGACAAGGACTCGGTGTATTTTATTTTGTACAGCCCTGATGCCATTCCTCAACAGATCTCAACGTTACATCTCAAAAAACACTGTCTGAAGCATCAACTATGCTCAAGTAATGTTCAAAAACCACGGTGCTGTATCCACTTGTCCGTCAGTCAGAGCCGACGTCAGACACACTCTCACACACCCTGATACACACTGTACCATATGTAGGAGCCTGGTAGACTGCTGGTGAGAGATTGATGTGTGCGGTGAGAAATCGTCATGTGACGTGACGATATCTGGAACATGAGGCGGCGGCTGCCCACCCACGTGTGTGTGTGGGGGGGGTTGCGGCCTATCCTGCTTTTAGATTTCCACTGGCCTTTAATGTGAAAAGCCCACCCTGCTGTAATTTGCACTCCGGTAAAACTGAGAAGTGATTCAATGTCGGGAAAGGTTGCGGTGACCCTGCGAACGGCCCCAACGGTGCAGTACTGAAATGCAACTGACCGGGAATGTAGTAACATAAACTTTATTACAACCGCAAGCGTTCCCATCCAGGAGGCCGCCAAGTCGGGACGGTTAATCTTTCATCAGCTTACATGTTGCTTCACTGAAAATTATAATAGAAATATACAAAGATAATAGATTCATTGTTTTATTAGTGATTACATTTAAAAGGAAAAAACTCCATTGGACGGTCCACTTCTGAAAAAGGCAGAAAGTATATTGATAATCCGATTTATAATTGTATAATTGAATGTAAAATTCACACTTTAAAAGTATTTACAGTAAAGTTGAATATTCCAGTATCACGTATAATGAATAATAAATAAAAAAAGTGGTCATATAAATACATTTTTTATTTGAACTGAAAGCTGTATATCTATGCAGGCTGTCTATTTAAATACATGTATTGTATATGTCCTGTACCTTGTGGTCTATCTATATCTCCATCTGGCTGAACAGGTGCAACCTTACACGCAGCCAAGGCGCTCTGGAAATGTATCCCCATAAATCAATTTAGATATAATTACAGACAACACTATTCATCAGTCAGCATGGGCTCATATCATGTCTTCTGAAATGATTAGCATAGCAAGCTATTTTCACTGATGGAGTGATCAAATCATGAACTACTTTGGTCTTCGTCTCTTTCATCTAGGTTCAAACATTCATCTACATTGAGCCAACTTTTCATTCACGTTTAGAATAATTATTAGGCAGGTTACTATGTGTTAATACGTATAGCTCATTGTGTACAGCAAAGTAGTGACATTTCTGAGATAGTGATGCTAGCACGATTAGAAATCAGAGCCATTAATGCAAAGATAAATCATTTTATTTGCTGTAAGATTCTTCATAGATAAAACTGTCTTGGCTCATGTTATCAAATATGTTGGATTTACCTCAACATAGCATCCGCTCTTAAGCAATGAGTAGGTTCAATTATTTACTTAAAAGTGGGGTAGGCAAAATCTGTGCAACCTATGCAAAACCCTCCGCCTCTCTCACTCCGCTAAGCCCCTCCCACCAAACCCACGACTTAGACCGGCAGCAGAAGGAGTCGCTTCCCCTGCGAAACCGTGTGCTTCACTTTCCACGAACGCTCTTTGCCACTCGTCAATACGAGCACCATGAGATCGAACATAATGAGGCCGGAGCTCCGTGAGGAGCCGAGACGTGTTGTTTTGTTCTTTGTGTCATAAAAGATCTCCACTCAAACTAAATGTGTATTGACTGCTGGTTCTGACAAGTTTGGAAGTGTGAGATGAGCTGCAGACCTCCAGAGCGTGTGTCAGAAAACCCTCTGTATGCTCCTAAAAGCAAGAGTAACAAAATCATTTGAAAAATGCACTGCAGTGACCCAGACATACATGAAGGATAAGCTTCAACGTCATTTTCTGACAGACAGGACACTTAAATGTCACAGCAGCAAAGAAGTACAATTGAACAGTATAGTGTAAAGAATACTACAAACAATGGTGCACAGAAATGCACTAGATATACAACATGCAAGTAGTAAAAACAACAGTGTTCTATAATATGAAAAGTTACTTAAACTAAAGCGATAGCTCAATCAGAGATAGCATGTAGTAGAAAGAGCAGCATTAGGACTCCTCCAAATGAACAAAGATGGATCACAAGCTCTTAAGTTCATAATCATAAAAGCACTGGTCCTGCTCCACGGTGCTGATAGACTGAACTTGTGTGACATGAGGAATCAGGGAAAGTGCTGATTAATTAGAAGCCAGCTAATTGGTGGTCGTCTGAAATAAACATAACGACCTGGTGACACGCAGTATGAGCGGTGTAAACGATCAGGCACATGGCACCCTGACAGGGGAGAGGGACGGGGGTAGTGGAGAGAAAGGAATACGTGTATAATATTACATTATATGCACAGACGACAAGTTTAACAGCCCCAACAGGCACACGATCCACTACAGATGGATGAAATCTCTCCTCAAATGTGAGAGCGTCTTGTTTTGAGTTTAGGTTGAGCAGAACATGGAGCATAGCTGGCTGAGCTAGCTAACATGCTATTCATATCACTGAGCTCCATCCTGCTCCGACCTAATCCGCTGTTTATAAGGGACACCGGTTGGAGGTATGAATTAATTGACTCAGTATTTATAAAACTGTCCTCACCAGAAAAACGACATTCTTGATCATTTGCTCGAACATTGAAAAGGAGCCATGTTTGTTTTCCTGAAAAAGACAAGGAGCCGTTATCTTTCAACACCTTGTTTTGGTTTTTGCGGCCTGCAGCTCTAATGTTTTGTGTTACACTCACTGCTCTCACCATTTCTATCTGCAGCAGGAAACTGTTTCAAACTAAAAAAGCTTGGATAAACCCACTATACGCTGTCTGCCCAGCACCAAACAGCTGACAGACAAAGTTAGTGACTAGCTGGTGAATATGGTGGAGCATTTAGGAGGTAAAGACCCAGATGTTTCCCTCAGGAGCTGGTGGACACAAACTGAAAGAAGACTGGATTTGTAAGGTGGTTACAAAATGAATAAATGTTTCTGTGTCTGCTGGGAGATGATAACATGTCTGTTGTGTTCACAGCTCGTTCTGCTGGTCCCAAAGTGGCCAAAAGAATCACTTCGCATTGATTTAACCAAAGTGGTTGCAAAGAAAAGAGAAGAATCATATTTGTAATGGTGTTGACAATGACAAACAATGTCGTCAACTAAACTGACCCGAATCTCTAAAAAGTGCAGTCAGGTCCACTTGAAACAAACATGCTCTGACCCTGTGGAACCTTGCTTGGCCTAATGATGGAAAAGTGCTTCTAGTGTCCACCCTCTCTCCCTCTCTTTCTCTCTTTCCCTGGTACTGTAACTCTATATCTGTGGCTCAGCCATTGCTGAGGTGATTAAAGCAGATCTGAGCCAACAGGGTGAAATGCAGTCTGCAGGAATGTTCCACTTGACCATCCAGAGCATACCAAGTGAGAACGAGAGGTGGTGTTTGGGAGGAGGTTTAGGTTTCCCTAGACCTTCTAATGTTGTAGCAGTCAACCAAACATTTAGGCTAATAAAAAATTAGATGTGCCGAGATAGTCAGTTGATTTGTGAAATGTCGTTGAAATATTGATGAATATCACTACTTCTCCGAACGGCACCCTATGTGATCTGAGCCAAATGGGGAAGTTAGAAGGTTCTGGGAACAAATATCAAAACGTCCATCTGAAACACTCGGTTTAGAGATCGACTGCTCTCCAGGATGTGTGCTGTTGAATGATGATTGTGCGCTGAATCCTAACCATACTCAAAAGACAGGTTTGGCTTTCAGCATGCACAGCTGCTAAAACGATGGCAGCCACCACACACTCCTTTTATTCGTCAGCGGAGTTGCTCTTTAATTAATTAATTTTATCTATGGAACTTTCTGTTGCCAGGATGAACCAGGCAAAGGAGGCACTCAATGTAGCTAGAACTATTTTGTTTCCTTATTTACTTTGCAACCCAATGTTATGAAAGATCCCGCCTGTATTAGTGGAGTTCAGAGAAAGACCCATGAGGAACGTATAGAAGCGATCAATGTTGCAGGTCTTAGCTTTCTGTATCTTTTACTTTGTCATGAAACTTACTTGCAGACTGGTAACGACAACTTTAACTCGCACTTAACATACTTTGGATTACTTTGCTTCCAGAAACAGCCATTTAAAGCTTCAATCCAACACTAAACTACCATCTAAACTACAGCTAAGATGATGGGACGTGCAGTGCGGTCAAACATCAGTCAAACCTCAGTGCATCCTTGTTCCATGTTAACCCGATTCAACGTTTTGCCAACATGGATCAACAGTTTCATCATATCTCAAATAAATACCACAAAGAAGATAAATGCTTCTGATCTGTTGATGCCACATGTGATTGGCTAAGTTTGACTAACACCGACCTGGTGAATCTTGGTCAAACAGAGCCGATTATGAGCTTTATTCATAATCTCCAATCTGAAGCTCAGCCAAGTAAAACATAGCTTAACAAAGCAGCATGTGGTTTATGATACAACCCAGTTACAGGTGAATACTTTGTGGTAATCAAATGTGTTCATTTAACCCCAAAAGAGTTGTCCAGTACTCATAATTTAGCCTGACACAGATAATGTCAATCTTATATATTGAATATTCATCTTTTTATGTACAAAACTGAAAGATCTGTATTTTTAACCAAAACTAGATAATTCAACAGTTCATCATCTACGATGTCCTTTCAGAATCTTTTAAATAATATTTTGCTGTGGCTTCCTTATTCTTAAAGGCTGCAGATGTAATAGTAGTTACGACCTCTAACTCTACATTTCTTCCCATCTCTTTGACTTGCAAAGAGATTAGCAATATAACCTAATGCCACGGGGCCTCTGTCGATTTCACGCAACATGGTGCAGCCTCAACACTACATTAAAGAACTGCCTCAACAGACGTGACTTACTGTCTGTCATTATTGCGAACAATAAGTGAGCACCTGCGTCCGCACACAGAAAGCACTGACGCACACACAAACACACTCACCTTCATCCCGGGGGCACCGTCACATTCTTTAGACAGAGACAGATTGCCTGTTGCACAGGTGTTCCCTCTCCTCACCCCCTCCCTGCACACACACACACACACACACACACACACACACACACACACACGCACGCACACACAACATACCCACGCACACATGCCATCACATTTGTAACTGTCCTTTTGACCTCCCTGTTACAGAAACATACAGTATCCAGCAAAGCTGAAGTAAGATTAATGAAAGGCGACCCAGTTTTCTTCATCACAGAACAGCAGCTGTGTATGTATGTATGTATTATAGAGTCCAACAGTCTGGTCGAAGACAGTATCAAAACATCCACAGAACCTGAAATCTGTTTGCTCCGTGTGCTCCAAATAGTCATTATTTGATCAAAATAAAGCTAAATACACATCCTCCATGTCATTAGAGACACAGTATCACCCTCCCTAAAGCCTAAGGATATTTAATCCTTAAGTGGTTCAAATGATAGATTTTGAGTGGCATATCACTTTAAAATGTCTTAGAGGCAAGAGGTGATTTTGGGGGAGGATATAAAACAATTCTCAGGATTTAAATATATTATTTTGCAATGCTTCTTATGATTTTGATACACTTAGCTGGCCGTGATGATAAGAAACATTTTGAGCTTCCCATAACATTTCAGCAAGCCTCAAACTTCCACTCAGTGGACTCAGTCCACTCTGCTCTTAATTAGCAAAGACAACATTTCCAACCAAGACATCTGCAGAGGCAGAGGCACCCTTTGGCGCGGAGAATCAAGGTGTTAAAACGGGGGAACTGATTTATTAAGTTCTAATTGTTGGTGTGGATGTCTCTCCGTCAGACGGGGGCTGAGGTTACTGACAGACTCCGCTGAGTGCTAACTTTTGTCAGCTGGCAGATTCATGGCAGACTGAAACCTCCCGCTGAGGAAAGAATATTTTTGAAAAGTCGCAAAGTTGTTGCCACCACTCGAAAATTGCCCCTTGTGTCCTGGAGGGGGTACTGTTTGTTTTTTACACCTCCAGCAGGCAGATGATTAATGACGGGGGGGGGGGGAACGACAGAGGAGGGAGAGAGGTAGCATGAACGGGAAGAAACAGGAGAAAGAGAGAGGAGGACAGACAGAGGAAAAAGCAGGGGGTTGTGAGCCTAAAATATCCTGGCGTGGGGGGTCGGCAAGGGCAGCAACGGGGGTCGCCGTGCTCACAGACCAGCAAACATATAACGCATGACTTGCTGTAGATAGCAGGAGACTGCAGAGGCTCAAAAAAGTCAGGCTTGTCTGGTCGGGCTATTTGTGGAGCAGACATTCAGCTACAGACACACACTGTCATTCAATGATGGATCAGTGGGAGAGGAGCAGATCAGATGGGGAGGAGCGGGGAGGACAGGACATCTTGTTGCAACACAGAGGTTTTAAAGGAAAACAAACCTCCGCCGCCATGCCATGTGCCTGACTATCAAGCCCATCAATCCCAAACTTCTGCTGGGGGTTTGATCACAGCTACTGTTGTTTTCTTGGGTCTGAAGCGTAGATGGAAGGTTTAATCTGTGTCTTTGGCTCCACGTACACTCACCAGCAGCTTGTCCAGTGGACAGAGTTAACAGGCATCTTGCCAAGTGTCAGATTCAAAACAAATCTGACTCCAGACCTGTAACTTTATCTACGTGTAGTGACCTTATCTGCACACTTTTCCATAGTTGTCCATCTCTGTTGTTCATACCATATTAGCAAAACTGCAACAACCATGTCCCTTTGAGTCACTGTGAACCAAAAACACCTTTTGAGTTTTCTGTCTCAGCTTCGTGCCGATACCAACATTATCTTTGTACACCAAATATCCAACAATATCCTCATCCAACAAGATAATAATTCATAATAAAACACATTGAGACTGAAGTTAGCCGGGCTGTCCAAGTCTCCGCTCCAATATCAGCCACCAGCAGATGAATTCAGTGAGACCCTTCTCCTCCTCCTTCTCTCTGCCTCCCCACCCCCTCCTCGTCTTCACATCAGTAGCTGAACAGTTTGACTGGGTTTGGAATAGCACCAGTGACCCCTGGGGCAAAAGTCTGCAGATCCCGTCTTGGTCCCCCCCCCCGACCCCCGGGCTGTGCCCTCTGTGATTTATATATCTCTGAATTTACAGCTTGTGAAATACTCTCCGTTAACAGCAGGACGAGAGAGAATGGAGAACCGTGGTTGTGGAAGCTGGAGGAACAATGGGCCGGTCCACTGGGACGCAGATTAGTGTGAATATGTATTTATATAAGTACTGAGAGGGTATATTTAAGGTTGTACATGTGTACAATTATGTGAATTCCATTCTATGTACACAAAATGTGTGTGTATGAGTGCGAGGGGGTCCATGTTTAAGTGTGTGAGCATTTGTCTGTGTAACATGTAGAAAATTCTGAGGCTGTACATGTGTGTTTCAATGTGTCGATTCATGTGAGTGACATTTGTTCTGTGTGTGTGTGTGTGTGTGTGTGTGTGTGTGTGTGTGTGTGTGTGTGTGTGTGCGTGCATTCCCCAGCCGGAGCACCTGGCGTGGAGGAGAGCTTATAAATTCCCACGATAAGGAGAGGGGAAGTGTCACATAGCTGGGTGTCATTTTTTTAAGATGTGAGGAAATGCCGCCCGGCTTGATCTCCTTTTGAAATACAGAAATGCTGAAAATAGCAATACGTTTCCCATAATGCATAAACTTTTATTGACGAGCAGAAAAGTTGGAGATGGGGGCAACTTGGGGACAAGGTACATTGGCGTAGCATCACCTCATTAAGTTGTTATATAGCAACGTGTTAGCAAACAGCCAGCAGACACAGAGCAACATTAGCATTTACTTGGAGTTGTGTTTCTGTCCACCTGATGAATGTAGGTCCCAAAGTTCCCTCTAATTAGCTCTGGATTGGTCTCCACCATAAATGTAATGGTCCCCTTTCTAGTCACTAACTTTGCCTGCCTTTTGGTTCTGGACAAGTAGCTTACAGTGGGTTTGACAGAGCTCTTGGAAGTCAGGTTGATGGTGAGAGTTGATTAGCAGGCCAGAAAACATTCTTCTGTAAAACATGTGGTGTAGACCGGCAGAGCTGGGTGATGGGGAGAAGCTGCATGGTCTCTGATCCCAGCCTTGACTTTGTATTGTGAAACCAAAAATGTCACAGTTATTTTCCCAAATGCTGCTTCTTAAAATAACCCCCCCATCCACCCCACCCCCACCCCACACTGCCCCTGCTGCTCTTGCTGGGACACTCTTGTAAAACTCTCTCCCTACATAACTGCACTGCCACACAGCCCTCCTGGTATTGATGACACTCCCCTATTAAAAGAGATGTTCAACACATAATCTCCTCATTAATTGGTTGTCAGGCGAGATATTTTGTCATTTCATTCCCTGGTCAAATGAGACATTGCTCTACATGTGCTCTCTATATCAGTCAGTTGATCAGGAGAGGTTTCGAAGTAAATGATTGGGTGGATCAGAGAGATTAGGGGCCTCTAAAAAGAGAGTCTTACTCATCACAGCTAGTCATAATGGGCTGACACGTGCACAGCAATGGGCTCCACACACAGTAGGCAGTATCCCAGGGACATTACCCACACTGCATGATACTGTACCTTCAGATTTACGTCTAATGCCCTTATATGTTGCATGGTGCAGAGTAAGAGTGTGGAGGTGGTCTTTCATGCACAAGACCAAACTCTAACCACATCATCAAATGTACCCATTCTGTATTTACACACTGGCAATGTGTAGGATCACAGACTGACACTGTGATCGGGCAAAGCAGAAAAATGTTTTGATCACTTTTACCTCATGATTACTGAGCAGAGGAAAACTTCTATAGAGACAAGATGCTCTCCATTTGACCTCTGACCTCCCTTTTAAGCAGAGGATAGATGTGAAAAACATTTATTTGCAGGAATCAAATGTACATTTGCATTTATTTGTAGAAAGAGTTGAAAGTTAACAGGAGTAACTTTTGAACATGACCAATTCCAGCAAAGCTCAAATACATGTTTGCATTGTTACATGTTTTATAATCACACTACATACTTAGTGTGACTTTAAAGACGTTTAACCAAATCGATGCAAACAATTGAGGCCTGGGAAACAGGACTAGGTCTCTAAAGATTATTTTTGGCTTGTTTGTCTGCACACCCTGTTGACCAAACCATAAAGTCCTTCTGCATCTGGTCACGCTCTGATTCTCTGACACTAACACAATGTTACATTCTATGACCTCTACTCACAAATACTTGTCCTCCTCTCTGCATACAGATCCTTCC
The DNA here is from genome assembly GCA_036024295.1 of Nannoperca obscura. NCBI lineage: Eukaryota > Metazoa > Chordata > Actinopteri > Centrarchiformes > Percichthyidae > Nannoperca > Nannoperca obscura. The sequence continues at coordinate 20,733 of JAVQJL010083516.1, forward strand.
AGTTTTGCATCCATCATATTTTTAGTCATGCTGGGAGGCAGAGCTGTTGGAGACTAAAAAAATCTGAATGGCCCCAATATTGATCTAACAGATCACCCCAGGAAGTGCCCACACACAGATAGTCTAAAGAATATGATCATACAAATCTAAATCAGTGAGTAATATGTACTTGCTGCTGTAATACTGTACTTCTATATTTCACTTGACTATTCCTCTTTCCTGTATTTTCTACAATGCAGCCCTGACAGTAATGTTTTTAATGAAGATGTCTAAAAAAGGCAACCCTCTACCTTGTTGCTTAAATTGAATGTTATTTTAAAAAAATTACATATAAAAGAAATCACGTCTCTACCTGTGTGATTCGGCTGAAGGCCAGAATTGTAAAATGATAGAGCAACGTCACCCCGGAGACGCTGTTGGTATGGAAACAGCCGGTGGTGATGTTTAGCAGAAGCAGGCTTCATGCTGATTTTACTCTCTTTTACATTTTTTTCCTTTTTACTCATTTATAGGAAAACAAAAATACTCAATTTATTTTGAATTAGTGCAGAAATAGAGCTGCAATGAGACTAGTCATTGTTTATTATATTCAAATCTTTTTGGGTTCAAACTGCTTTAAAAATGTGACCTGTCAAAGCCTGGATGGGATATGAGACATGTTTCCAGTGGTTTGACGTGTGATTCTGCTGCATCACATCTCATGTCTCTACACCTAACAGTCAGCGTGATTAACTTAAAATGTATTTCATGAAACCTCGCAGGTTATAAAACACCTGTTTTAATATCGTCTGGAACAGCTGCTCAGGGCAAACTATGCTGGCTGGTTGGAAGTGGTGAATCTAAAAATAGGTGTGAGTGACATCTTTTCACTATGTGAGTAAAAACAAGACAAACTTCACCAAAAAGCCTCAAGTATCAAGTGTCATGAATCAAAGAAAGAAACACACAGCAGCAGGACGTGGTGAGTGTCTTGTAGCATGGTGCATGTTGACGTGGGTGGGAAATCGATCCATTGTGGTGAAAGTAAGAGGTAAACAAACAAACAATTTTGCTGAAAGTCATCGTCTCCCCTGCTGGGCGTTTGCCGGCGGGGGTCAAAGGGATAGGAGGGAAAACAGGAGTGGAAATGTCATAAATCAGAAGGATTTTAGAATCTGATGACAAACCTAATTCCTGTCTGAAAAGAGCCGAGCTGTCCCCCCCTGACTGTCATCGAAGCTGGCCTATAAACATCGCAGCTGTCACCCAAGCTCGCCCGGACCGCGAAGGACATGCCATCGTGCTCTCACATGCTCTTTCTGTGGGCCAATTCTGGACTGGAGGGGCCGGCGAATTCCACTTTGCATTTTGTCACATTCGGCCGCAGTGGGGGCTGGACCAGGACCCCCGAATGTAAACCTGCACCACCACCACCACCATCCACTATCCCATGTCATGTCTGACCATCTGTTGAAGGGCATTTACTCCTGCAAAATCACTTCATCCTTCTATCGCTCCAAAGACAGGTTGTGAAGCCTTAAAAAGGGAAATTTGAATGAGGAGGGGGAGCGGCGGGTATGAAGCAGAGGGTGGTGAGTGGGTGAGAGAGGGGAGTCAGGGGTCGGCGCACCGTGCTAAATGTTGTCACTGCGAAAGGTGAGTAGAGGAGCTTTAGAGGCCATTTTCCACTCAACAAACGCTCCGCCTGCCCCTCCTCTCCCCACACACACACACACACACACACACACACACACACACACACACACAGGCAGTGGTAACTAGATAGCTCCCAGCGTGCCTGCTCTGTAACCTACACAGCTAAAGCTGGCAACTCACTCACTAGAGATAAAAAAAAGGAGTATAAAATTACACTGGGACATCCAGGCATCCGAGGAGCACAGCTCACTGTTCCACCTACAGCAGATGAGGGGACATCAGACACATGCAGGATGTGTTGGCGCCTGTTTGAAGCCTTTTCCAAGTCCTGCTGATATATTTGCAAATCAAAATGCAACATCAATTGAATTTCTATTGATTTTCAAAGTGTCAGTGGTTTGGCTGAGACCTATTTCTAACATTCTGGGCAGAGACAGAACAAAGACCAAACCTCAATGGCTATATTTATAATGCATTCAGTATATAATCATTTAGGAATTAACACCCAATTCAGATTTTTAATGCAGCACATTAGCAGCTGCTAGCTAATATTGTTGGTACTTTACATCCACATAAACCAGTTAACAGCTGTTTCCAGGAAACAAGTCCTCTGATAAGACAAATGATCAGTACAGTATCTACCCAGAGCCACAAGCTGAGTGAACATGACTGTATAAAGTAGAGAGTATATAGACAACTGTTCGCAATAGCTGCTTTTCTTTAAATAGCTGAAATCTTCAAATTGCTTTAATGTTTGTACTTTATTAGGCCACCAAAATTAATCTGTAGTCCTTTATGAGGTTACAGTTTGAGGAGGTTAAGGTTTGGTTATGTTTTGAGAAGGATCGTGATTCGGGATAAAAGGACTTCACTAAGGTTAGGGGAACTTCGTCGCCAGGGTTACAATAATACACTGTTTAAGGTTTGGGGATGATTGTGTCTGTTCAGGAAAACTGAAACATTCAGTTGTTCTGTTCAACAGTTTAAACCTGCAAAAACAGATTTTTGTGGTCAGCGGGAACAAGTTTCATCACCTTTTAAACTGATATGTCAAACAGTTGCATAGTTACACATCCATGTTTTGGCTACCTGGTGAATACAAGTCTAATATTCACTCTCCTGTCAGCTTTAGCTGCTGTGTTCACCAGCTAGCCACTAACTGTTTCTGCTGTGTCAGTTTCAGCTTTATAGCTAGAAAGCTTCATAAAGCCGAGGAGAGCTGCACATCCAGGTGATAATAACCATTTACAGTAGGAAACCATGGCAACAGTAACTGCTACAGTTGCTAGGTGCTAATATTGTACCCTGTGGTAAGTGACCATGGTATAAGCACCCGAATGCACCTCCAAGTTGCCTTCACAAAAACAAGGCAGGCTATAGGCATGTCTTTTATCAAGACAGCTCTTTACTATTATTACTGCAACCTTCTCTTTTTGCTATAGAATAACGTGTGCAATGGCTTTGTGTTGTTTTGATGTTAGCATTTACTGTAACAGAGTGTTTTCCCAACACAAGTGGTTTAAATTCCTGACTAACTGCTGCCCTGGGTTTCCCCCTCTCGGTTGGTTTAGACGTAAATGGCCGCAACACATCATAAATAAGAAGAAGAATGTCACAGAGTCTACTTCCTGTGTAATTAAATCAGCGTGTTGTACTGTAGCCTATGTGATGCTGGAGAACGCCTATATGTGTGCTCACCATATGTATGATGACACACAAACGCTCTGTCTTTGTCTGTCTACTGTACATCGCACACACACACACACACACACACACACACACTTGCATGTCTTGTATTAGTGAACATACAACAGTTTTCTTATCTCTTAATAAAGACTGCTGAAGGTTTTATGAACCACCATCTGCGGTTGGTTCTTGGTGACATTCTTCAAGAGTGACAAAGTTAAATATTGTTGACCAGCATTTTCTTGTTGTGACAATACTAAAATGTTTTCCTAATTCAGTTTCAGTTATACAAACGGGCACACTAATAATATAAAGTATAGGTAAAAATGACAAATGCTTTAGGGATCACTTTTTATAACATGACACTGAAGCACTGTTTCTGACTTCAGGCTGTTGCTGAGTCAAACTGAGATCCATAAAAACTCTGCGTCTATCAGCAGTCATGACTGTTCATGTGGATTTCACAGTTTTTCAGTAGCACGATGTTTCACCGCTGAGCTGACGGTGCGGGAAGGAAGCTTTCATGCTGTCCACTGCAAGTCCTGAGTTTTAATCCGTAACAAAACATGTTATTTTTGGCCTAAATATATAAGATGTCTTGTTTACATTTAAGGAAGTGATGCTTGTGCTGTGATTGAGGACTTAACCTCCGCGTATCCATAATAGTTGATATTGCCTTTAATTGGAGCATAAATTGAGTCGTTGAGCAGAAAGAGTTCTGTGTGAAAGTTCCCTCTTGACCTTGAAACTCCATTCAGTGATGAAGAACGTGAGATGTGGTTGAAAGCTCAGATAAAAAGCTTGTAAGTGGACATTGAGTTACAATATTTTTCTGGCAAACCAGAAAATGTTTTTTTTGGTTTGTATTGATGAAGAATATTTTACATTTAAGAGATCTTAAATATTTTAGTCTTTATTCAAACTCAACTGTTGCCACTAATCTTAAACCAGTGGCTCATTGCTTTGATCCTGCATGGTAACTCTGTGCTAACTTTATGAATGTGTGAATTAGAAGCCATTTGTAAAGCACTTTAGATTAAAAAGATGTATTAAATGCACTTTATTATAACTCCTTTTTATCTTCAGGTCAATACAGGAACCCTCAGGAAACATTTGTATGGTTGCATAGTACTGCATATGAGATATGCTGAAACTAAAGTAAAGACAAGGAAATCTTTGTTTCCCCTTTGTTCACACTGAAGTGAACAGTCAGGAGGATGCTTATTACTTTAAAGACCTTATCCTGTGACAGCAGCTCAACACAAACCCAACGCTTACGTGTTTAAAAATAAATTAAAGCGTCAAAGTGTGGCAGGGGTTGATGTGTCTAGCCAGCTGCCCTTTGACCTTAAAGCAGCCCCACAAAACACTTTCTAAATCTCATTTTGCCAAAGTAGGAACTCATCCGTCAACACCTTTCTCCTCTCTGTAGCCAAAACAGTGATTATATCAATCGCCGCTGCTGCAACTAATAGAGATAACAGCAACGCGGGAGAGGAAGATGAAGTACAGAGAGAGAGAGAGAGAGAGAGCAGCAGAGCTGAGGGCTGGTCCTGCTCTCTGGCTCCCTCCACCACAGGCTCCACTGTCATTTCTGCGGGAAGGCGATCACAGTAAAAGTCTTGTAATTGGCTTTAAGTGGATTAAGTGCCAGGCAGCGCAGAGCAGCTCTGGCCAGAGATGTGCGGTCCAAACACACCCTGTTGCCCGGGCCGTGGCTGAGCGTGAGGTCTCAATCTGGACAACAGGCGCGTCAGCAAGTCCAAGTCGCGCGCGCGCTATATATATATATATATATATATATATATATATATATATATAAACGTATGGCTCCAGTGCTCGCTTCTGATTGGCTGAGTCACATTTGATGACACAATAAGCAATAAGCATTGAATCTAGCTCCTGATTTGGGCAAGTAAGTCCGACATGCTGTCCATACGATGTGTTGTGCTGTCCAGACGTCACAGAGACATCCTCAATTAAATTCTTCTTTCCACTGGGTCTTTACTCGTGGTTCCTATAAGGAGCAGGTGTGAGGGATTAAGCTCAGATGTCTCACAAACTGTACATGTTGTGAGACATCTGAACTCTTTCACATACAGATTGATTCACACGCTGATTTGTGTGCGAGACAATGCATTAATTACATTATTCGCTGGACATGTAGACATTTACAGAGGAATCCACTAAATGTAGTCGCTCAGCTCCCTGCTCTCCTTAACACCTGCCATCGTCACTGAGTCGAAGACTTGAAACCCTTAACAATTCTTTGACCATAAAGGGGAAAGCTGCAGATGGATGCTGGGTATCTGCCTGTCTGAGCATCCACATGTTGAACACCTGGGATCAGAACTGTGTGTGTCTTTATTTTAATGGCAGCTTCAGCTTCTCACATTTTCAGACGTATAACATTCGTAATGGTTGTCGACGTTAGTATTTGCATAAAAGATGATACAGTGTTTTGGATAGCTGCATGCTGTGTTCCCTTTTATTGCCCAGAAGCTCTCCCCTCCAAAAACAAATGTTCTTGCAACATAGATAAAGAAAAAAACTTTGAAGACGACTATAACGACTCTGAGACAGAAGTCGCAACACCGTTTGTTCTAAAATGACTGAGGATATGGTTTACCTATCTAATCTATCTATCTAACATAGATGTCGCCATTCTGCCTACCAACTTCTAACAGTAAGCTTGCACACATATAAGTTTAGATTATTTTTAGGCTAAATGAGTTCAAGAAAGTGTCCATACATAAGCCTGGCCCCAGAACACATCCATGAAACGCCTAAGTATTTTGATGGAGTAAGTGAAGAGGTCATCTTTGATTTAAAGTGACACACACACACACACACACACACACACAGAACTCCTGTTAATGATCTGCTCTTACTCCACGTTCTGTTTTTGCTTCTGTGTGTCCATGTTTGTTTTTTGTGATTAGACGCTGAAGCCACATGCACACACGTCTGCAGCCTTTTGTCCTCCAGCTGTGCATTTGAGGACTTAAAAAGTGGGTCTGGCAGAGTTCAAGCAGTTGGTCAGAGTGTGTGTGCGACACGCAGGTTTCAGGAGCTTGCTGATTATGTGCAGCCACTCCAAATTCCACCAGGAGAAAGAGACAGAACCCCGGCTTCCTGTTTTCCGCTCTCAGCGCACGTCGCAATGCAACCCCAGCCAACCTGCTGGGCAGCATGGTGAGCACGGGTGTGATTCAGCTTTCAACAGGCCTGTTACCGGGGATTACACCGGCGTTGTTTAATAGTGTTATCCGGACCACAATGTGGTGAATGTTGTTTTATCAGAGTAATAAGTCAGACACTTCGCTCACGGACGGCTTCGGTAATGTCACCGTGAAATTTCTGCGAATCTGTCCCTGGCTTCTGCCCAGCCAGTGCAGGTGAGGTCCATGAGAGAGCACAGCTGCGACTCTCAAACTTGCATTCAGACACGCACCAGCAGGCATGTATGGCCCCCATAGATAGATTGTTGGGGGGGGTCTGCATGGCTGTCCAGCTTTAACACAGCGGACACGCTCTCAAGCCCACAGTCGTAGTAACATTTTATGTGACAAGCATTATAAAGGTGATTTATAGAATGCATGTGTGTTGGGCTGAATATTTTCCAGAATATTTATCCAGGGGTATTAGGTCTGCATTTTCAAATCTGCCAGGTTGTTCGCATCGTCCCAACGTCAACTGTTAAACAAACTTCCTGTGAAAATAATGAGCGCGGCTAATGGAAAACTCTGAATGCCCTCTCAGAAGGCCCAGCAAGGACGAGGGAGGCACGCTGTTGCAAGCACATACTTATATGCATTGTTGTTTTTATGGGATGGCCTTTTATGTATGGCACTGACCTCTGGCTTGTTCTCCTTTGCACTCTTTCATTCAGAGCAGACGTGGGCCACAGTGCCAACAGTGCTTGCAAATGGCACATAGCTTTGATGTAAAATGCCTGCAGAAGTGGAGCTTAGAGGGACAGTTCAGACAGCTTGAGTTGTCAATCACACAATGGTTTACTCAGTCGATTTTCAACCAGTTTAACAAGTTTGATATGGCTGTTTCCAGCAGCTGTACCTGCTCATGCTAACTAGCCAGATCTTCTTCTTCTTCTACTTTTCTCTAAACACAAAGAGATGTAAAAGCTTTCATGAACTGGATGTAGGATGAAACGCTGCTGTGTTGTTGGAAATAAAATGAGGAAAACGAGACATGAATTTACGTTAAAATGTCTTTGGATATTATTTGCGTCCCTGGAGCTTAAAAAGTGACAAAGTATTTCCTAAAAATAGAAGAGGTCGTATTGAATAAGTGGGAAATCCAGAGCTCTCATATTTTATTGCCACCAGTCGACAGAGTTAGAAAATGTCAGAGGGGAGAAAACGAGCCGCCGTTCCTAATTTTCATTTCTCCTGCTCGAGGCCTGGGACTCCTGTTTCACTGTATCTGGACCTCAGCTCCCCTTTGTCCCTCCACACCCTCCTCATCATCCCACCACAGCCACTCAACCAACCAGCATTGTCTAGACATCTCGGTTTGAACTAAGCTACATTTATTTAAAGGCATCAAGGTTACATATATAACAGCAATGCAATGACTATATTTCTTTGTGTAGTAAAGACGTGTTTCATAAGAAAATACTGTCATTTAAACGCTGTTCTAACAACAGTTACATGTTAGAAAACATTCACTATTTACCTGAACATCTAGAAGTCTTTGCTTCCTGAGACCACAGCAGTGTGGTTTTCAAATGTCTTTGTGTTTTCCGATCAAAAGTCGAAAAACAACCAAACATCAGTTTTCAATTACGTACAACAAAGAAAATCAGTCAACCCTCACATCTGAGAAGCTGGAAACGGTGAATGTGTGGCGTTTCTGTCCATTGTTTTGCTGCCAGTCGACTAATTATGTGCTTATCAGCAAAACTCCACTTGGCTTACCTCTGTTACTGCACACCCTTCTCACACGCCACCACTTCACTTCTCACATTCCACAATCAACCCTCCACGGGGGGTTCGATATCCGGGTCACCTGCTCAGTCAGCCACACTATCCACTGGATCTCTGAGGACCTGACTGCAAACTGCCACACAGCACCGGACCTCTCTCATTTAGACACGAGGTCTTCCCAGCGGGGCGTTTTTGTACTCTGCAGGCTCGGCACCATGGGACGGCCTGGACCACAGGTTTTATCAGAACCACCTGCCTGTGCGAGTCGACCGTATCTCAAACATCTCGTTTCCCTCCTGAGGAAGAAGAAAAATAATTTAGACTGTTTCCTGTTGACCTGCATGCCGTCGCCAAAGCCTTTTTCTCAGTATGAGAATGTGTGTGTGTGTGTTTTATTTCTCCTCTCCGTGTGTGTGTGTGTGTATGTATGTGCATGTCTCTAAACAGGTTAGCATTGCAGGCATTTAAGCCAGAGCTCTGTCTTTGAATCTGTTCTGGTTTGGTTGGAGGATTGAGGTTGGTTGAAGGTTCGTCGTTAATGGAGGACACAGATTGAGGTTTGTCATGTTCAGGGTAGAATTAGCATAAGGGCAGAAAAAAAGCTCTTTATAACTAGTGTTACAGTAGATTTTAGCTTTAAAAGGCCTCTTTATTAGCTTTGGGTGGCTCCATCATTACAAACACGTTCTGATGACTTGCACTGTTTAAAGACATAAAACTAATTTAAATGCAAAACACGAGGCACAAGATATCCAGAATATTTCCATTTAAGGTCATGTTGCAGACATGAGTATCACCTTTCACTAGTGGTGTCAATTGATTAAAAAATGTAATTGAGTTAATCACAGTTATAGGCTGTGAATGTGATTAATCATGATTAATCAGGTTTAAAATACTTTTTTTGGGGGGGGGGGGGATAAAACTAAATGTGTGGTGTTGGAAAAAAGAAATGCAGACAAACTGGTTAGAGGAATCAGTTCTTTTTACTTTATTCTAACATCTCTTAGTTCTGATGATTTCTGATGAGTGAAGCCATAATGGATGCAGACTGAATTAGCAGTACAGTTACAGTAACGTCTGCTACAAAGTAACGTAAACAGCTTGTCTGTGAGTTGTTTACAAAGTAGCATCTCACCCAGATGAATGAGTTAGCATCTTCGCTAACATCGGTAAAGATGTGCTTTGACGCAGATGGCACTTCAGCCTGGTTGTGCTTGGGTAGAAAGACAGTTCATCACTGCAACATGTTCATCAACATGTGCACACAACTTTGGTTTAATCTAAACCTCCATTTGGACACAGGCGAGTGTCTCCTCAGTCGTCGTGTTAACTGCGTTCACCGCGGTTTTTAATAATTCAGTCCGGTCAAAGTTTGTGCTGGAAGTATGGGAGGAAGCTGGGGTCAAACTTGGTAATACGATTAATTAGCGTGAACATTTTTAATCGCGTTAATATTTCCAGATGAATCTCAGCGTTAACGTTGACAGCCCTACTTTTTACCTTTGAATACAACATCAACAGCAGCTCAAGGTTTCAGAGTCAACAGCAGTGACACGATGGTGGCAGACATTACAGCAAACTTCAACATGGAACAAAATGCATTGCATTCTGGTATATTGAGTCTACCTCTGGTGTGAATCTAGTAACAATCTCTGAACCTTTTACCAGGATTATTAAATTTAGTGCAAAACAGGCTGAAAGACAGTCAGCTAACAGACCACCACTGTTTCTGCTTCTGTACAACTGAAGTTAACACGATGCTAAACACAGGATTATTACAATTCTTTCTTTTTGTCAGACAATAAATATGTTGGTTGAGTTATTGAATCTTCTTTAGCCATTCTAACTGGGACCGTCATGCAATAATTTTGTCATGATTAATAAATGATTATAATCATTTTGTGATCTCAACATGAGCCAAACGGTGTTCTTGTGATATTTTAATAAAAGTATGACTGTCTTTGCAATGTTGTCTATAATCTGCAGACAGAAGGCAATCGCTGCCACAGACTCCCTCTCCAAATGTCAACAGTTTTATCTAAAGGCCACAAGCTGGTTGTCTGATATGTTGATGTTTCCTCTTCTCTAACCAACCTTTGATTATAATATTTGAGTTATGATATATGTGATAACACTTATCAGATGGGGTCATTAACTCAGTTACAGTGCATATACTTATCTGCTTCAGAAAGTACACAACTTGCCTTCAGAGATGTGTTCTTCTGTGTTCTTCTTCTGTGACTGTAAAAACATTGGCCACATCACCAGAGTCTGCATGTTTCATTTTTTAAGCTTGACATCTGTATCATGACTTTATCAGTCCTAAAATAGCTTCAAGATGTTCCTTGAAGGAGGAAAAAAAATCAGAGGGCGTGAGGCAGCTGAAGGTATGTGAAAGAGCAGTAATTTACTGCTTCAATACACACGTGAGGTGCACTGTAACACCCCCGAAAAATGGGTCTGCGTTTCCTGTCAGCAATCATTTACAGAGAAGATGAGTCAGGCCAAGGAATCTCAAGCATAAGAGAGGAATAAACACAAGAGGGCAATAGTTTACCAGGAATTTCTGATTGGATTGTGTGAAATAAACTCGCACTGTGTCATATCAAAACCAGACCTTCAGATCCAAGAAATTAAACCAAGTTTTTCCTCTCTTTTACAGATGGTCACTGACCCCCGTCTGCCGGATTGCATGCGGTAGAGTTCCCCAGAGAGTGATTCTGAGTCTGTTAAAATGTCTGAAACGTGTTCGGAGGGAAAGAACAATGGTTGAGACAGGAGGATTATGGGATACCCTCCAGTCAACGGGCTGTCACTCAAAATGGGCTCAAAGCGGCAGATTAGGCACCAGATCCCTCTCATCTCTGTCCTGGAATGTACCCGGTCCTGTATCTCCAATTGTTCCAGTTTCATGTTTTACAGAGAGCCAGCCGCAATCAGCCATTAATCAATCAATGGGATCGTTTGCATATTTAGTTTCTAATGAACGATGCACAATGAAAGGTGGAGAGTGGCTGTTACTCAAGCTCAGCCATTCTTTTCCACTTAAGGACCTGATGGATGGTTTATGGGATAAAAACAGACCTGCTGTGCATTATGTCATGCTGCTCATGTGCACTGCTCCTCTTTGCAAATACATCTCCTAACAGGCCCTGAGGTAAGTTTGCGGTGAAGATGGGTCGGGTGGGGGGCTGGAACAAGAGAGAGGGGTGTATATCAGACAAATAATGGGAATAATTATTGGAAATAATGTCCAGATAGATGGAGAGGAGCCAAATTATGAAATCATGTGCTTCTCTCCGGTACATCACCCTGCTCATTATTTGAAGTCATGCTTGGAAAAACAGGTGTTTCCAATACTGGGTCGCTGTCTCCATGGCCCCGCACCCCCTTCGTTGTCTGATGATGGTTCAGATATGATATTTCATGGCTGGAGCGGGACGCATGATAGGAAGTGATTGGGGAGAGCTGTTCAGAAGACATCCGTGTAATGGACGCTGATTGGCCCCCGGCTAAATCCCCAGAGTCTGTGCCTGCGTAACAAGAGGGAAACCACAAAGCTGGAGTAGTAATGATCCTAAATGCTGCATGTTTTCCTTCTTTTGGAGGTTTAAATGATTACAAGGGGATTTCTCTGTCTCTTTAAATAGGTGCCATATTTATGTGCATCAAGCACAACAGCAGTGCAGCTTTATTCTTTAGATTTCTCATAATAAACAGAACCAGCAGAGAGAAAACTTGTCTTTTTCGGGTCTTTTTCTTCCAGTTTGGTTTATGATCGATGTATTGCGTCAGCGTTTGAAGCTCATGCCTGTGATGTGGTGCAAAGCAGATGTGTGTTTTTATAAGCGTAGAACAGTCTCTTGTGTGATTAATAATCATGTCATTCATTGTTATTGTAGCCTCGAGGCTGAGACTGACTGATAAGTCAACTCCCACTGTTACAATCTCAAGCTCTATTCAAAAAAAATCATGTTTTTGAAATAATAATTTCATTTGTCAATGTCATTTCCAAGTAATAGCTGTGAAATGTTGAACATCCCGTGTGTAAAAGTATCATTATTTGGTGGATTACCTCCAGTAAACACTGAAATTTGTTTTGCTTATGGGCTCCAAATTTTTTTCATGAGCGTTTCACAAACATCTTTTCCCATTCTGCTCAGTTTGGAAAACATGCAGAATAATTGTCTTAAATATCAAGTTTATTAAAAAAAACAACCTACTGCTAACAAGGAGAAAAAATCAAAACCATGTACATGAATTAAAATGTTTATTGAGCTTTTTTACGTGCTTGGCACCTGTATTTACATTTTTTTAAAATGCCTCAAAAAAAAGAAATACTTTGCTATTTCTCTTTTTTCCACACATTTTTAACAGATTGGCCTGTAAAGTTGTTATATTGTTTGGCACTTAAATACACGTCTCTACAACACACCAAAACATACTTTAATTACTCTGTTTTGCTATTGCTTCTTGTATAACTTTTCACACAACAACTTTTAAGCTTACGTTATTGATTGCATTCGCCATCTTATATAGATGCTTAAAAACATAATCCACTCAAAAATAGTGAAGCTATTCCAAGTCTATGAGGACAACAGGTTGGTGAAGTTGTGTGGTGGAGTCCTGAACTCCTGCTGGGAGATTTTCAGGATGAAGACAGAGTTCCTCAGTTAACTCGACCTACAGTTTGACTTCGACTCACTACGTGTTGTATTCATCAACTGGCCTCCACAGCATCCAGATACTTCATCTCCTGCATGTATGTGGAGCAGTGAGTCAGTCAGTGTCCAGCTGTAATTTTCATTCCGGCCAAAACTTCAGACCACGACGGCGAGGCGCTGACCTGTTGACATTTCTAAAACGATGCTGCACAAGTGCTGCGTGAAGTAAAAACTTGTGGATCACAGTGAAGATTCTTTGGTTACTTGATGTCACGACCGGACGGGCCTCAAAAAATCCCCAAAATCAAATAAAGAACAAGTCACTTGAAAAGAGTGTTGCTACTATTGCACCATAACAGCTTCACAACTGATAATCCCTTCTGAACCCCTCCTTCTTATTACAATCTGAGTTTGTTGTTTCTTTCCTGTCAGAAACAGTAAGAGAGTCAGGTTGCTGTCCCAACTTTATTAATACAAAGATAATTAAATAATAGTTTTGACTCCCTCTATAATGCTTTGTAAGTGGTGGAGTGTCTTTAAAAACAAAAACATGAGATGAGATCCTTTTCCGAAAGGTTTGTTTTGTACCTCAGTACAATAAAGCTTCATGTAAAAACACCGGTTGAACATCAACACCAAACCGGGTTCATAGATTAGAAATTTGCTTTTCAGCTGAAAGACTTCTTGGAAACCTGGAGGGCCGTAAGGTTCCAGTTTCTACACCATGTGCATGGACATCTGAGAGGAGGAGCCATACTGACGTCCATCACAGGAGCTGCCACCCTGCTGGCCACTGCTGGTGTTGCCGATCATGTGCATAGTGTCTATGCTTCCATTGGACAGGTACTGGCGCTCAGCAAAGGCCCCGGCAGGAGACGAGGAGCAGAGCAAACCTCCCTGGGGCTTCTCGGGGCTGGCGGCCAAGCGGGGAGAGGTGGGGAAGTTGTATCCGTACAGGTTGTAAGGGTTGTGCAGGGAGAAAGCGTTGTAGGAGCCCTGCTGCACGTGGTGGTGACTCCCGCTGAACATGTGGGCGGAGGAAGGGGAGGATCCGGAGGAAGAGGATGAGGCAGAGCTGGAGCCACCTCCGGCCTGCATCATGTACTGAAGCTGCGAGGCTGGGAAGGTGCCGAGCTGACCGCTGTAGGCGTCCATCTTGCCTGCATTGCCGCTGCCACTACCACCGGTCAGGGAGGTGTGAGCGCCGCCCTGCATGCCAGCAGCAATCAAGGAGGAAGTCCTCTGTGGCAGGAAGGATTCAGAGGGCTGACCAGAGGCCACAGCACCCCCTGCAGCCTGCAGGCGTCCGTAGGAACTGTCGGCCAGTCCGCCGTAGCCCTGCAGGGCCGCCATGTTGCTGCGAGCGCAGGCCGGGTACTCGGACAGGCCCAGGTTGCAGAGCTGGCTTTCCCTGCAGCCCACATTAAAGGTGTTCGGGGCAAGGTGGAAGGTCGGAGGGGAGCAGGAGGGAGACAGCAGGTGTGCTGCACCAGAAGGGGAGGGGGTTCCCGTGCTGGAGGTGGTGGGAGAAGTGCCTGTGCTTCCACCTGGAAAACGCACAAATACAGAGATAGTGAGATCTTGAGCACTTAAATATAAAAAAATATATATATATTATGCATAAAATGTAACATCTAATTTCTTAAATAATGAATAATTCCACATCTTGGCAACATCCTAGTATTGATGATCCGAATTTGAGTATAAAATACCATAGAAGAAGTGTTTTGTGCGCCGTATTTTCACATATGTCAACAAACCTTTAAAAAATTTGATACGATGGGAAAGTGACATGAATCCCGGCCTGCCTGCCTACCTCTGACCTCTCTGTGGAGGGTAGCTAGAAACAAACAGGAGTTCCCTGTGGGGAGGTATTAGTGTTGGTCTCTCATTGCCAGACCTCCACATCCTTTCTACCCTGTGGCAGTGAAAGAAACGTATGTAGAAATGTAGAAATGTTCCTCTGAAGAAAAACTCCAGTATTTTTAAACCTGGGCCCTATTTCTTACACATTTTATCTACGGAGATGGACTTTCTGTAGAAGAGTAAGATCCTTTTTGTTTAATCAGAATCTGAAATCTCGCGAGAGGTTGAGTTGTTGCAGGAAGACGAAAGGATCTTACTCTTTAACAAGAAGGTATGTCTCTGTGCGGATCTTTTTCATAAAGCTGTCAGACACTTCGAATAACAGTCTGAGTCCGTCAGTGGCAAAAACAGCCACTTTTAATGAACAGACTTTGGCGCAATTGCCACAAAGGATTATGTTTCAGCCATTGCAGCCCGTTCACAGATGCCAGCGAAGGCGATCTACTGGATCACTTATATACTTAATAGTCATTTAACCCCCCCCCCATTTCCCCTTTAAACAGAATTTGGAATCAGTTTTTGTCCAAGTTCTTCATCATGAGGATGAATCTTATTTGTCTCTTTCTAAATAAAGAGCAGACGGAAGCTGAATGCAGTAGTAATCGCCAGTGGGAGTATTTTTCCCAGTGGTCCAAATGCACCGAGTCAGACCTAATAATGTAACTTACTGCTTACTTTATTATTCACCTGTCGCCAATTTAATACATGACCTTGTTAAAACACATGGACTTTTTCAAACCTCTACCCTTCAGACTAATTGCGGGTTCGTACTCTTTGAAACTCCTGGAAACAAGATCATGAACCGTATCGTAAAATGTATCGCTGGTATGTGAAGATAAATATGGATTCAGTTTCGACCATGTCTGGTCATCAGAGCCGCCCGAAATCCCCAGTCTTCTCCTCAATAAAAAGCCTCTGACTCTGAGTTTAGACATGCACTCTACTGGTTCAGCTGAAAGGGGAACATAGGAGAATATATATATATATATATATATATATATATATATAATCACAAAGAAAAAAGAAACATTGTTGGCACAAATTGTATCCACCAAGTCAGGCCTTTCAGAGTGAAATGATAGCTGTGGGATATCAATCGCATATTTCTCTATTAATGAGAATTTGGCCAGGGTTCATCTTGCTGTTGGAGACTTTCAGTTTGAACCCCGAATGAGGAGGAGGCATAACTAAATAATCCAGGACTCTGTTGGCTGGGGTTCTGATTTTGCACCATATGCCTTCGATAATATCACTGCAGCGCTCTGCTCGACGGGATGGGGGCGGGGGGGTTTTGGGGGTTAAGAAATAAAGAACAGGGAGAGAGAGAGAGAGAAAGCAAGGTAGACTTATATGAGGAAAAAGAGAGAGAAGGGAAGGGAGGACGATCGTTTGGTGATGTCATGTTTTCCTCTGGTTAGAAGGGCTCAAGGTGCTTCAGTGCCGAGGGGGAAGAGTTCATTACTTGAAGGGAAAAGGGTGTCTGGTGCCATAAGAGTAAAGGTGCGCACACACACACACACACACACACCAGTGTCCTTCCAGGGTGACAAAGTGTTCACTGGCGGCACAAGGACTTTGATTAAATCCTAATCACTTTGGAGGATTTTAATGATAACAAACACATGTCCGCCTGCTCAGACAGAATACGGAGCGTCACGTCATGCTGACCTCCAGAGGTCACCCAGATTTACTTTAAAGTGGCGCGGCCCTAGATATGGGCCATGACTGGACCCTGTGCCGGCGCGGCTGGAGCCGGGACAAAGGGAGGTGGACCCGGCTGACGCTGACTCGTGTCATGGAGCCGTCCAAAAGCCACAGGATTTGTTTAACGATTTTATTTTCAAGGGCTGCGCGTGATGTGAAAAGTTCAGCAGACGCCAGCCGACCTGCCAGAGGAGCAGCGCATGGCCAAGCTCAAATGAAGGACAACCATAGCTTATGCAGTGTGTGGTGATATATGCAGGGAAAATATGCAGAGGGAGAGTTCAGGTTGGGATAGCACATGCACCAAGGTCATGCTAATTACTTCTGTACACTACTCTCAAGCTTTGGAGATAGTTATACAGTAACTGTACTTTATCTTGTTACTACCCTTACAATACACACTGTGTTGTTAATGAGCAGCAAAGTGCACCAAATGTTTTTGAAAATGTTCATTTGTGGCAACAAGTTAACACATTCACATCAACTGTTACAGAAGTGCATTAACGCAGCAGTGAGTATTATGTGATATCTCAAAGTGGTCACCAAGGACTCATATCACATGTAAAATAACATATTGTTTCATTTCACTATTCATTTCACTATTATCCAGTACACTGGAAAAGATCCCAGTTAGTGACTATTCTAATCATGGCTTTCAGTTTTCATTAACTTCTTCACATCAAGCGCAGACGGTGCTACAACTCGAGTTGATTTGGGGAACAAGGCTGATATAAAGGGGTCAGTGGGCCCTGATGTGTCTATTTGACTAGGAAAGGGCAGTTAGCAATGCTCCCTGCATATCTGGGATCATTTGTTTGGTTGGGTGTCAGGTGGAGGTCGAGTCATCGGCTTTGGATGCCACTCCTTGAGAATAAAACAAGGGATTCTTTCTACAGCCGCCAATTTGAGCCTTCCTTCAACAATAACACCAGGTAGAAATCCATCAAAGTGGAAACCCAGAGACCAGTTTCTACTTTTTAAGCTTGTAAAAATAATGTTTGTCTTTTATTATTCTGCCTCAAATCTTTATACTTATATTTATGGTACAAAACAAACCCCTGTAGGAAAACACTGAATAAGAAGCAGATAAGATAGAGTGATAGGGGGATTTCAAAAGGAACATTGTTCCGTGGTGGTTTTCTCTCTTCAGAGAGAGAATATGTATTCACACACCTTGCTGCTTCTGCATATGGGTGAAGTCTTCAAAGGTGAGGGTCCTCACGGGAGGTCTCCAGAAAGCATAGGTCTCCATGATCGCCTCCAGGCCAGTCCTGAAAACAGAAACACACAGAGGGAGAGATTTCAGAACACAAACAACGGCAGAGTAGAAAAAGAAAAGGAAAATGGGACAATAAGGGGCCTCTGCATGTGTGTTGACCAGATGACATGAACAGAAACAGAGATGGAGAGGGGAGAGTTTAATATTATGGATCTTAGAATGGATTTAAAGATGTTATTGCTTGTACTTTACTTACATGATCAGGCTCCTGCTTATATCTATGATCCGCTAATTCCCTGCGAGCCTGATCACTGCCTGTTCCAAAGTTGAACAACACTTTGTTGCCCGGGCCCCTCAGCTGTGGGGCCCCCAAACATCTTTAACAGGCACAGGATCTGATTTGTATTCATTTATAAACCTTCTGATTTCCTTGAATTATTTTTCCACTTAAATCTTTGACTACTGACATGAAAACAACAGTTTCCACTATTCATGAAGTCCTGAACATGAAGTCATTTATATTCTCGTCTGTTTAAATGTCAAGTTTTGCCTTTTCTGTTATCCTTGTTTTACTGTAATATACTTTATAACATTGGTTTGTGAGAAAGTGCTATGTAAATAACAGCTATTTTATATTAATAGTCATAAAATATATGACGTGTGTGTCTAATACACACAGAGAGATGAATCCTGGTGACAATATTAGTGAATAAGTGCAACACTATTAAACAGAGAAGGGGAAGTGATAGTGGTTAATATTTGTGTGTGAAAGAAATGAAGAAAGAGAGAGAGAGAGAGAGAGAGAGAGAGAGAGAGAGAGAAGTTGGTGGTGAATGAGCAAGACTGAATGAGAGAGTATGGGGGGGGCAGAGAGAGAGGGAGGGAGAAACTGGAGTCTTGCTCGGAGGAAACCGGAGCCATTAAAAAGGAGCAGGTTTTTACTGTGCACATAAATCTGGGTGACGTTTCATCTTGAATCTGTACACGGTTCTGCTTCCTGCTTGATTTACTTCCCTGCGTGGCCGCTCGGCCCCGTCCCAGGGAAACCAGCGCCCATCACTGCTCACCGTGTTATTTTAGGGCCACTAACTCCCTGGCCACGGCAGCTTGTTAGTGTGCCACGCTAATCGGCCGGGCCCTCGCCATCAGTGCGCTCATTCATACGGCCACACTGCAGCGGGACCAAAACCCAACAAATGAGCTGTATCCCTCCGCTGGGCCATAAAGCCCGGTCACCAGACACACCTGACGACATGCCGCCGTTACTTAGGGCTTGGGAGAGTTCTATATTAAGACGCCATTAAGAAAGTCAGAAAAAGGAAAACAAGAAGGTACTTAATTTGAGAATTAGCAGCGCAGGTTTGACCTTTCTATTCATTTTGAATTTCCACTCAATGTGGCTGCGTTCACACTGCGGCCACTTTACTGCTCAAATCCAAAGAAAAGTGTGTTTTTAATGAGAATTAATATCACCTGCGTATCTGATATTAATAGTAGTGTTGTTTAAAAGATTTGCGTGGCAGAACCTCAAGTTTGCAGCTTTTACCTGCAGCTGATGCCTTCAACTTTTCAAGAAAGCCATACTATTTTATTATAGATCTTATGTTTACACTCTTTCAGGGTACTGTAATTGATTGTGTAATAAGCAAAATCTTTATTTTGTTGAATTGGTTTAAGGCACATTCATCCCAGCAGATGTGATATGTAGATCATAAAATCGACAATAAAATAGTTGGCATTAACGCAGATTACTGGCTTAGTACAGTACACAAACTCCTGCATACATTAACAGTATTAATGTAGATTAATCAATATTTATGCTATATAAGGAAAGACTTTTTGCATCACATCAAGTCAGCCAAGCCTTATGACAACATATTGCAACAAGACAATTTCATCATGTACTGGTGTTGCATGATGTGTTTCTTGTCTGGGTCTTTGTGATGATTGAAGTTTTCATTTTGACTTGTGACCTTTTTGTTTCCAGTCTGCACGTCTCATGTTACAACTCATGTTACGCAACAGCATTGTTCAAACCCACCAAACTGCACTCGTCATGCCAGACATGTTGCATGGTACAGCAAAATGTTTTTAAAATGATGCACACAACCTCCACCACATCCTTGTGCAGCCAAAAAGCCTCGGCTTGAAATATTTCAGAATATAAATGTGATACTTCAGCACAGAGGCAGATGCAGAATGAATGTGAAGCAGTCAGACAGGGCGGGAAACTGTTTCATCTGACTGTTTCATACCTAACAGGAAAGTGAATGAAAACTGCATGAAATTACAAAAGTGTCTGGAGCATTTTAAAGCTCAGTACACTCCTTCATTCATTCCCCCCTCAATCACAGCTATTGGCTCCTGTCTGCTCACATATCTTCATGTTTCCCACAATTATCCTGTCAGTTTATAATCGTTGGACTTGTGATCTTTACTGGTGTACACAGGACTACTTAATCCTGTGTGACCTGGCAGCTGCAGCCGGCTGCGACAGGAAAAAGACAAAGCAGGAGAGCTGCAGAAGAGTGACACTCTCTCATCCCTCTCTCCTGTCAGAACACCTTGGTGACTTGTTCGTATACAAACCAGAGGGAGAATCAAAGCTTTAAATAAAAGATATAACGATGGTTGAATTCCATTTAGCTGCTTCGGTGTTGTGCATGCTGGCTCGCTGTCACGGCTGATACTTATACTTGAATACAATGTTAAGGTTACTAGTAACACCTTTGCTTTTCCTGCTATGAAAAATCAAAATGTCTGCTGTGAAAACCAAAAAGCACCTGCCGCTGGTGCCAACATCCAACCACCTCCTCTGAGACTCCACCCAAATCAATGATGACGTTAATCAGAGGGGGTTCTGTTGCTTTTATTTCTTGTCAGTTTTAATTGTTGTTTTTTTTAAATGTCCTGCATGGAATGTGCTATATAAACAAAACGTTATTATTATTCATGACAAAATATGGAGCTCATCTCTTTATTTCAAGACGCAAACATTTCATTTTCATCAACAAAGCTTTAAACCAACAGAAACGGTCCTCTGAACTAAATATATGCAGTTTTCTGTTGATTAAAAATCAACTGAGCCATAGAAGCTTTTATGTGAAATCCAATACAACAGCGTGCTGAATTTAAATTTACATATTATGTTCAGCAGACACCTGAATCAAGAGAGACTTATAGTATGTGACCAAATAAACTCCTAAACCACCATAATTATGCAAAGTGAGCAGCACGAAGGTCAAGGGTCAGACCCTCAGCCCTCTATCAATATTCATGAACGATCAAAGACAAAACGCAGCTCGAGACACAAAGCGGGAAATACTGAGAGGGGTTTTAAGGTGACAGAAGCCGAGCTCTCACTCTGAATTCTGTGAGGCTGCTAAAACAAATCCCAACGGGGCTGAAGGGAAGGATTCACGAGCTGCACGTGAGGATAAATTCATTTTCTCTCTCTCTCTCTCTCACCGGACAAATATCTCATCCTCCGTTATCTTTTCATCTGTAGCTTTTCTGCAATGAAATTCTAATGCCAGTTCATAAATCAAACACTCTATTGTTTGAAAAATGAAAAAAGATGTCTCAAATATCTGTGTGCCAATAATGCAGACCAGATGAGGGGGCTGCTTTCATGTGCGGAGGGGTCTAGTGGTTCAGTACACCCCCCTTCCCCTTCCTCCTATCCTCCACAAATGTTATATATGATAATTCAGAGACCGAGAGAAAAAAGAACGAATCAAGAGGAAGGAGAGACGAGGGAGAGAGAGAGAGAGGAAGGAAAAAAAGGAATTGAGGAGGAAACTCGAGGAAAGCAACAAGACGGGTAAAGACGGGACAAACATATTTAATAATATCATTCAAAAGGTGTGTGATGATCAGCAACATGGTTTATGATTCTGCAGTGCCAACAGCCAATAGGAGAGCTCTCTCTGGCTGACATCAGCACAGCGGTAGTGACAACACAGCTGATGCTGACGAAAGAGCCCGACCAGGCTGTGTGTGTGTGTGTGTGTGTGTGTGTGTGTGTGCGTGTGCCCGTGTGCGTGTGTGTGTGTGTGTGTGCGTGTGTGCGTGTGGGGTGTGTGTGCTGTTTGCTGTCACACATTTTAATGGTTACAGAAAACAGTGCACCACCCTGTCTGTTTCTGTCTGCATGGTGTGTGTGTGTGTGTGTGTGTGTGTGTGTGTGTGTGTGTGCGCGTGCGTGCATGTGTGTGTGTGTGTGTGTGTGCGTGCGTGCGTGTGTGTGTGTGCGTGGTGTGTGTGTGGTGTGTGTGTGCGTGGTGTGTGTGTGTGTGTGTGTGTGTGCGTGTGTGTGTGTTGCCTCCTGTTTCTTGACAGCAATTGGAGGACTAAGATTCAGCGTATCTGAAAAACTCCTGCGTGAGACTGATAATGATTGGTGCTGCATGACTCCCTGGCTTCGCGTGTGCGAATGTGGAATAATAAAAAGCCATGACTTCGACAGTGTTAATAACCCTGTAAGCATGGGTTTGGTGATTTGCAGGTCAAAAGATGTCTAGACGTCTCGGTTAAATGTAGCCATTGTTTCAACAGCATTTTAATGGCTAGGTTTCAGCCTGTACGGGTCCTAAATATGTGTTTAAATCAGTTTTATAGTTTTATGTAACTTAAAGTGTAAAAAAAAAAGAGAAAATACTTTTAGCCTAGAAGGGAGGGATGATGGAGCCGTAATGCAAACTCAATAACATTCACCAAATGAGTGCAAACAGTAAAGCCCAGTTCAGACCACAGATTTGCACCAATAGACGAGCTGCAGGGAAAGGTTGCTGTGGTGAGATCAGGCCCGCAGCAGGCTGACGGCATCACCTGCGACTCAGCTGCGATCAGCTTGTCAAGTCGCCACAGGCTGGTTTAACAACACATGTACTGCTCAGTCAGTAAACAGACGCTGCCATAACGTACCTGTTTCTGCCAGAGTCCCGGAATCCTTTGGCGAACGGGTTGCGGTCGATCTTTAGTCTGGTGATCTGCAAACAAGAAGTTTGATTTTTGTGATTATTGCAGCTAAAAAACCACAAAAGTATCCCAACATTTCTGTGCTATTTAGCAATAAACTGAAGTGGTAAAAGCTGTTCGTCATCCTTTGTTTGTTTCCGTTTGTTTGTCTTTAAACCAGCTAAACAGAAATGGTTCCAGCCACATCATGTAGTACTGCCAATTGGATCCAAAAGATCCACATGGTTAGTTTTTGGGCTTAAAGTTTAATAATGGTCAATTTGAGAAGCAGCAAGTTCTAGCAAGACAATGTAGTTATAAAAAAACTTTGTTGGGACTGAGGCTCTAAATATTTATTTGACTTTAGCTTGTAAAAGTCATATTTTTATCATATTTAGACAGAAATCTCTGGTTATTTGTAAAATTTGCAAGCAACCTTTCTTTGCAGGAAAAGTTGCAGGGGTTTAAAACAATTGCAAGATGACGCACATTTTTGCAGAGATTGTTTGAATGAAATTAAAAGATTGTAAGTCTGTGTGGCGAGTGATTCGTGCGGTTTTGCTGTGAGGAAATAAAACGAGAGCTGTAACCTGCTGGTTCTGGTAGGCGGTGACGGTGGTGAAGACGGTCTCAGGGAAGCTGAAGGTCTTGACTCCCTCTCCGCTCGGCACCGCCTTGTTGGGAGACAGTTCGCTGCTGAAGTCCTTCCTGATGACATGAACACGTGGCTGATACTTGTGCATGGAGTGGAGGATGACCTGAAAATATGAACGGAAAGAAGGTGAAGTGCAGCTAATGTTGTACAAGTGATAGTGTAGCTTCTGAAGGCTCATCTCGATCACCCAATGTCTGAAGAAAGTTAAAAAAAAAGATCAAAAATGTCTAGAAATATGTGTCAAATATGTAATCAAACAAGGAAAAATGCCTCTATTATCCCTTTAAAGTTGTAATGCAACATCTCATTCTTAATTTTGTGTTCTGAAAATGTGTTTTGCTTGTGATATCAAATGAACAGAGAAAACATATAAAGTGCAGATTGTAATATTTCTTAAAGGCACAGTGAGAAGTTGCATCAGTTTCTGTGAGGGTTCAACATACAGTTGTGAAGGGTAACAGGTTAGGAAGTGAATGAAGGCCCTGATGAGTGAAGTGATTATCCCAAATCTTTATGTGCACTTCCCGTTCGAGACAATACACAAAACATGAAGTTCCAGCCTTCAGCTTTCGACTCTGAAAGCACATGATACACGCAGGTCCAGTCAAACATCAATTAGCTCGACTGATTTTCTATCAGGCCTACGTGACATTAAGCGGAAACCGAGTTCACACTGCGATGCCGCTCGCAGGAGGGCCCGGGATTATTTCACAGTGGAGAGGAGGCGTCAGACGGTGTCGGCCCCAGCCTCGCCTCGGGGCCTCGGTCTGCTCCTGATTAATCTGTGAGTGAGAAAACCTACCCAGAGCCAAACACCCCCAACAGCTCAGAGTACCAGAAACACTACATCTAATGTTTCAGACCTCAAATCACTCACACACACACACACACATCATACAGAAATAATGACTGAGCTGCTGCACAGATACACACAGATACATGCTGTAATCTGCAGTCCTCATTTAAAATGTTTTGTCTCATTTCTGTGGTGTTTTCAGCGCTCTGCTCAGAGATCACCTGTCAATCATACTGCGTGGGCGGTGCTGCGGTGTCTTTCTCCTCGGGTGTTCAGTAAGATGTTTTACACCAGGGGAAAGAATGCTTTCAAATCTTGTGGGCTGCTTCTCTGCTGCTGTTCTTTCACTGCGTAAAACAGCCTTTTGAAAAATGGAAATCACAGAAATAAGTAGCCTATAAGAAGTAAAACTTTCAATAAGACTGCAGATCAGGCTTGTTGATTATTTGATGTCTACCTTGATAATGTTATTGTGCAAGTGAGGGGAATACACAGTTCTGAGAGGATACAGATTTTGCACGAATGCACACACACAAACACACACACACACACACACACACACACACACACACACACAGCTGCCTTGTGGCCCGGAGGAGTCAGTTGCTTCTAGTCCCAGTCGGAGGTGATGCAAAGTCAAAGCGAATCACACATCGACGCGCTGAACTCGACTCAGAGGGCAGCCAGAGGACATCAGCTGACACTTGTTCACGCTCACATACAATGAGGCTGAATAAGTGATGTTTTCATTTTCATGAGAGGTAATGACGTTGTTTTAATCCCCTTTGGAGATCATCTGGACATCCACACCCGAGAGACACCGACACATCCTGCGTGTAACAGATGTGTATCTGCATAAAGTCAAATCAAATCAAACGTGTGGCCTAAACTGATTGTCAAACAGCGTTAAAAACTCTGTAATGACCATAAAAATGTTGTGATCAAATAACACAGACTGTGGTTTAACTAGTGTAATCTGTGAAATGATATCCTGTAACAGCCAAGAACAATGGACTCTCACTTTAGGTCACCCGTAGTGACAGTATTGACTGCAAAATATAAGCAGAGCTACAAGGCGTCACACATAAAATTCACTGAATTCACTAGATTAAAGTAAAACAGGCAAATGTTTAAAGCGATCACTTCTTAAGTGGAGTTTTGAACGATCTCACACAACAGCATTGATACATTACAATGAGACGGATCACTAACAACAAAGCAACTATGAAACAAAAGAGAATCTTTTGGCCAGTCCGGCCTGCTGCAACGTTTTATTAGCTTTTCCCATAGAGCAGCGAGGACAGACAGGAAGTAGACGACAGGCGGTGACACCACGGGGACGTCCAGCCAGGCAGCGAGGCGTCGCAAAGACAAAAACTTTTCAAAGTGCTATTAGCTTACAGCATGACATCCTCTGTGTGTACAAATGTCATCAAGCTGCGTGATTGTTTCTCAGTTGATGTATGAACGAGAACAAAGTCATGAAGCAAAAAAGGATCATTTTTCATCTGTTTTTGACTTTAAATTAGGTTTTTGGATTATTCAGATCCAAAACCACAGGGAAAAGATACCCATTACAAGACATTTATTTATTCATTTAATACAGAATTATCATCAGTATCATTTATTTTACTGTTTTGGATACATCTGGGCAGTTGAATCAATATGTGGAGGACAGAAAATAGAAATAAGCCATTTATAGCTTCATTGTGTTAGTTACCATTTTTATCCTTGAAGATTTTAACATAGTGCAGATATAAAGTGCATTTATAATCATAAAATGAATTAATTAATCGACCTATCATCAACAATGTATCATGTTTTATGAATTGATTATTGGAACTGTGTGTAACCACTTTAACCTGCAGAAGATCGAGTGTTTCCTTCTTGCTTTGAGTGGAGTTGTAAATGGAAATACTTGTTTCAATTAGACTTGACTGTGGAAGCTGTGGTCCTACACAAACATACAATTATCCGCCAGAGTTCAAACTGTTTCGGTTCACATTGTTGAGAGATTTGTGTTTTTGTGCTTTTGTCTGGGCTCTCCATACTGGTTTGAGGAGGCTTAGATTTAAAAACTTGACGTCACGTGATTTCCTGCACCAATCAAGATTTTATAAAACCTAAAGGATGTTTTTTCTAACTTTCTAACATTACTACTCCTGCCCCTGATATTTTAGGAGATTTAAGTAAAAGTACCACTGTTTTTAAACATCAAAGGAGAGAGCAGAGACATGTCCTTTGGACAAACGCTTTATTTAGAACACGTTTAACTGTTAAAATTGTCCCTCGTCTATTTTTTTAAAACGTTATATAAGGTTTTAATCACAAAATGACAAACAAGTGGAGGCCCTGTTTATCAGTCTGCATGACAATGTGTCTTCTGAGACATAATAAATATTGTTTTTTTCTCACAAACTCTGCTTCTGTTGTGCGCTGTGACGTCTGATGATTCATGGCACGTATCGGTGTCTGGTTCTCATGAGGAAAGACATTTCACGACACCACAAGTCAGGAGGATGAACGAGAAGTGGTGAGCTTTCCCCACACAGGAAGCTCCAAACTTAATTTCCCTTCGGCCTCCAGAGGAAACAAAGCCCTTAAACTGATCAGCGGGAGAGCGAGAGAGCGCTGCATGTGAATCCTCGCCCACCAACACCCATATGTTATTACATTTGTCACCACTGAGCTGATGTGATCATCTGCAGAGCTGCGACAGAGCAGCAACCTGCCAGCCCCACGCTGAACTGAACGCCGCCATTTTGTCAAAGCACTGGAAACATCACTACGCCGCGTTTCCAATCATCCCATCACCTGGCATCTCTGCATTGTGGCGAGCTCTGAGAAGATATTGATTTGTAGCAGCTACTCATGCTCATTTTAATCATATCTCAGAACGCAGCAATCTTATTAAAAAATAGCTTGGCAGTCATCACAGGGGGGAAGTTTGCCATCTTCCACTGTGTCGACATTTAGATTATGTGATATGTATATATATATACACATTACCAAAAAAAGCAGTTTGAGTCCTGTTTGCATCAACTATTAAAAACAGATGGAGTTCATGCAGACCTGAGACCCTCCTGGATTTGCTATTAATTCCTCTTTAATTTCCACAAAAGACTGAAATTGATGCTTTGAGTAGCTTCACATATTTCACAGGAAAAATTATATAGAGGGGAGCTTTGAGTTATGAGGTTTGATTTCACTCAAAGTTGCAATTTTTCAGATTTTTATGATCTTTAAATTCTATAATTTGCACAAGTTTAATGTAATTTAATAAGGGCCTTTTCAGATGAAATATTTATGACGCTTCAGTACAGCACAGTGTGTTCTTATGACTGACACACCATTACCTCATTATTTAAATCCAGTATAGTTGAGTTGGTGATAAAAATGTTGGGACTGTGAGCTAAAATGTGATTTGCAATTGGCCATGTTAGCTTTGTTATAGCTATGTGCTATAGCTTTGTGTTAGCAAACAATTGCCTACTTACACATCCATCAGACATTAGGCAACACAAGTGGTCATTTGGAGTTGTGTTTCTTCCTCCCTAATTTATTTAAATCCAAAAGATTTGTGCTTTTTGCCCTGATGCGGTCGCCACCAACTCCTGACAAAAATAACTCGTGGACGTCTGGAGCATGCTAATGCTAGCAGCCATTCAGCAAATTCATCATAGCTTTGATGCTGGAAACTGCAGAAGTTGCAGTGCTGCTGCACTAATGGCGTTACAGTACAGTTTTGTCATCTTAAAAAAAAATCAATTTAATATTTAGCTAAGTATTTTTTTAGCTTTCCTTGCTGGTTAAACATAAGGTGCCAATCAAAGCTAATGATCAAAAGCTAACAGTTTTCTTCCACCTAATATTGCTCCTCTCCCATGAAACCCATTTCTAACTATAGAGAAGTATAAAGTGCAAATAAGGGGTTTTAGTTTGCTGCCCACTTGCTGATTATACCGAAAGAAGTCAGTAAATCAAACAAATTGTGGTCTAACTCATTGCATTACAGTTAAATATTTCACCTAGGAAACCCACATTACACATTTAGAGCAGCCCCGAACCAATAAGAGACTTACTTTAGCTCACCACCTCTGTTGCTGACTGGCTACAAGCGAGGCAGTAAATCAGGCAGATTGTGGTCAGACTCAGATTTTAGCTCAGTGGTGTGGCTGCTAGAGCGCACTACAAATCAAATTCAATCATTAAGTGCCTTTAACGAAACCGTTTCATTACAAAATGCCTCACAGAGCCATGGAGGAAATGACTATTATATATTAAAACAAGGGCACGGGTTCAACTCCCAGATCTCTAATATCTCTCCACGCTAATCCTCAAACCTAATAATATTCAGTCAGGGTGGACCATCTTCAAACAGGCACAGTCTGAGTATGGGAGGGCCGAATGTTGCAGAGCAGATCAAGTCTCATGGCTCCGTGAGTCATGAAGCGTCGTGTCAACTTTCCTTTCAAGCAAACGCATCAAAAAACATTTCTATCCAAAAGCTGCCTCACAGCTCCAAGAGTGCATTCAGTTCTGCAGCACCGTGGAGTGACGTGAGGCATGAAGCACAAAAATGAAACTAATGAATCACAGCTTGAACATTTAGACCCAAAACGTTTCAGCTCAAATAGCTATCATCTTTGTAGCTTAAGAGCATAGTATGCATGCATAAACGCCACAATCACAATTAAAATGTTTGAAATATTAAACTAGAGGTCGTCATTTAACCTCTTTGTTGGGGTAAAATCCTCTCTTATGTTGCATTCAAGTCATGTGGGAAACATCAGCATTAAGAGTGCATGAACAAGAACACAGGAAGAGGAAATGTTAGCACTAAATATCATTAGTTATATATTTCTGACAATAAGCCTCGCAGAATCATTTAGGGTGCAACACAAATGTTGAGTTAATTCATTTATGAAGCAATGTGTAATTTATCACTTTTGTTCCCGTCATAAGAAATATTAGCATATTTCTTATCAATATTGAGGTCTTTCATGATGCACTATGACGCGTCTTGAGTCATATATACGCAGAGATGCTGTAGAATGTTTGCAGCATGTACAAGCATTCAGCAGCAAAGTTGTGAGGATAAAGAGAACAGGTCCCTTACGTGTCCCTGGTCGTCCAGCTCGTTGTTGGTGAGCTTGAGCTTGTCGAAACTGACCACCTGCCTCATCCAGGTGTCTCCTGAGGCCAGAGAGTCCGGGTGGATGTAGGCCCGCGGAGGCACCGGGGAGTCTGCGTTTCCCGCCACCATCCACTTGGAGCTGTGGTACACGTACCTGGAATACAAGACAGGGAAACTAAGAATGTAGTGACTGAAAAGAAACATTATACTCATATATTATATATTATATATATATTAGTATTATATATTATAGTCTAAAGATGATCCTTGTCAGAAAAAGTACATGTTCTGCAACCTGTGCACTGAAACTTCAATGAATCCAAAGTTGTAAGTGAGATTTATATTGTGGCAAAATCCATGTTTCTTTCTTCTTTTTAGATACAGGAAGTGATTTCTAAAATTACAAAACATTTTGTAACATGTGTTTGGTCATGTTTTCATTTGTTCTTTTTGTGACTTTGTGTAAACTGTTTTCTTTTTTCTTTGTACTTGCCTATTTTCATGCTGTGTTTGAGTTGCAAATATATACAGCTGTCGTCTGTATTACCAATATGTTGGAGAAAAACTGTGCTCTTAAGTTTGAATTATTTCGATTTTTAATGCAAACTGGAAAAGCACGATGCCATCCTACAACAATGTTTTCATTTCTCTCCCCTTTGCATGCAACACTCTGATTTCTTATGCTAACCGTGTGTTCATTCCACAGAAGGTTAGAGCAATCTCCAGGATTAATATCCCCTCATCACTTTGCTGTTTTGAAAACTCTTCAGGGTTGACTGGGTTGTTATAAAGGCTGTGTGCAGTTCAAAAAGGCCGGAGCGCCTCTGCTTTTTTCCCTCTGCGCTGGAAAACAAACTCCAAACACTCGGCCACGTTGCCACAACACCGGCTCTTAAAACTCATCTGTTGTTTCTTCATTGCGCTTGAAATTTCTAACAAGAGCGACATAAAATATTCCATATGCAGTCACACGCTCAGCTGCATAGTTTCAATTAAGCCCCACCATAATATTTGATGATGTTGTGTGTGAGTTCGGGTACGTCGGGGCGTCCCACCCATTAAACAGCAGGGAGAGAGAAGAAAGAGAGCGAGAGAGAGAAAGAAATGAACTCCTTTTTTTTAAAAACAACTCCACAAACCACCAGTCAACACAATTTGCACTGTTTAGAAAAGAAAAGAAAAGGATGGAAGGAAAAAGAAGGGGAATAAATTCAAGAAAGGGAGGAACAAAGAAGACAAGAGAGAAATGCAAGATAAAGAAAACGAGTGAGATCAGTGGAGAGAAAGATAAAGGAGAAAGGTAGGATGAGTGAGGAGGAGGAGGAGAGAGAGTTAACACGAAATGGGAGAGCGAGGTTGAGAATAAGTGGAGGAGAGCGAGTGTGAAGCACAGCTGTTTGCCTTTAGTTCTGGCCCCGCGCTCAGTTGAAAGTGTTTTATCTGCAGCGTCCCTGCCAAAGTCATCACTCACTCCAGAAACATGGACAAAACTCTCATTTGGTCCTTTTGTTATTGCCTGCACCAACCCGTTTCACACACACACACACACACACACTATAATTACATTCAAATACAAGCAAAAATCCATACTCAGCCTTTCTCTGCCACAAAGAAAGACAAACAGTCTCTCGCTCGTTCACTTCTCCCTGTATAATACCAGACAGTAGTTTATAATGAGCAGCACATTGAGATTTGGGGAATTTGTGAATTATTATATTATATTATTATTTTTTGCAGCGTCACTGACAGGTGTAGTGTCGCGCGACTAACTTCTGCATCTATAAAAATGCAACACATTGCATTATGGGATGTCGTCCACCTTCAGCGAATTTGACCCCTTTATTCGTTCATTTTTGTGCTTTGTTGCCACAGAAGCAAGAAAAGACTCTTGTGGAAGTTTTGAATGTTGGATTACAGTTAAAACCCAAATGATTTGTTTAATCTGCAAATGGTCCAGCGACTTTGTGACACAAGTAGCCTTTATTGAACATATGCAAATACTCTATAATTTTCAGATTTTTCTGTGGGCGGGCGTTACTAAGAGATGTCTTATTCCTTGAACTGTAACTTTTTGTAGGTGTGCTCTTTGATATGTTGATACGTTGCTGCTCATGCTGAGTTTGTTTCACACAACCTGGAAATGAGAAACATGCACTTCCTGTGTTTCAGTGTGAATAAATTGATTATTGCTGATCCAACCCATGTGACATCACGCCATACGTAAATAGGTGAGATGAGCAAAAAACAAACAATATAAACAGACATGGCTCCTACAGGGGAAACGGAGGTGTAAAATGTCATTTCTTACTGTTAAATGGTGAAATATCGGACAATGAACTACAAAAAAACAACATAACTACTACATTTTCCTCCATACACTGCACGCACAACCACACACACACACGTATACACTCACAAAGGGTGCCAGGCGTTTTTGTAATTTCCTGTTTGGAGCCCTGTTTAGGGTTACGCTCGGCGTAGCAGGGAAAGTGTTAAGGAACGAGGAAACTTTAGCCCCAAACAGGACTGGAAATCTGATTAGTCCCCCCGCTTTCATCTTCCATAAATCTGCCATCTGGCACCGGCACGATCAATAAAGACTGGACTTTATGTGACACTCTTACTGGACAGATGGGGGGGGGGTCCTTTCCCTTCTCAGCCAACACCAA
>JAVQJL010083521.1:0-12522 GCA_036024295.1 Nannoperca obscura
ATGTGGAAGGAGATAGGGTTTGAAAAAAGCGGGCGGAAGAATAATAATAATAAAAATAAATTTTTTAAGTTGTACAATAACATATGTTGTGAATGCTTCCAGCATTCACACCAAATATATTTGCGTGACACTGTGATGAGCTCATTATTGGCGGTTATTAAAGTCAAAGTGACAGGGTGGTTGAAAGGTCAACTCTCCCAGTCACTTAGCTCATGGACCTGTCTTCAGCCTGCCAACATTCAGTTAAACAGCCAGGGACCAGACATAACAAGTGTTCACACCTGTCGCCACCCAGATCCAGATCCAGATTCTTTAATGACCACACAGCAAGGCTGCTGGAACCTGCTTTTGGTTGTGCAGAAGAGGTTCCAACTCTACAATTACTTCCCACTGATAGTGAATGAAAATCCAATGTGTTTTCCCTCAAGTCTTTTAATTATAAATCAAAAGGAAACAATCTTTTCAGAATAAGTTCACATAACTTGGAGTCTAAACAACATTTTTTAAGCTTTGAGGATCATGAGCATCATATAGTCACATAGAATTACAGTTTGAATGTTTCCAATACTGTTAGGCTTGTTTACTTTTGCAAATACTGTAGAAAAGCAGCTATATATTTGTGTTCCATCTTTAAAACATGAAGTGATGTTCGATTAGGTTTTTCTAGATTATGTAAATTCAACAGCTTCTACCTTTTTTATTTTATAGAAATGCCAAAAAAGATTTATAGGACAAAAACAATATCTCTCTTTTTCTTTCCAAATGAAACTTTTCAACAGACACGTGTAGAGAAAAGCATTACTTGCTAGACTTTAAGCTAGCTAGTAGCTCAGCATGCCTAGCCTAGCAACAGATGCAGGAAAATATGGAACATCGCTATTTACGAAATGTTAAAGTGGGACTAGATTCTGTGTGTTTCCCCTGGGGAAAGGTGAGAAAGGTAGAGAAAAGCATTGTTTACTGCCCCAGCAATAAGATTAACAGATTTGAAGTAGCACCTTATTAAACAAATGATTAATAATGTGATGAACATCCTAACAAAAAGTGAGAGAGTGCTGTGTGTAATGGTTGTACGCGGGCAGTGCAGCCAGTGTTCAGGCAGAGGTCGCTAGGCCTCGGCTGGCCTCCGACATGTTAAGATGCTCTCTGTTTCAGCTACGTTTTGGAAGTTTTGTTCCGTGTCCAAAGGGCAGAAATGACATCAAACCCATGGGGAGGAAGCTATTTAGCCATCCTGCGACAGATAGAGGGATTAAAATTTGACAGGCAGACCGATTCCAATGACAGATAAGGAGAGGAACAATAGCATAATTTGTGTGGATATTTGAAAGAGAATCAGACCCTGGCTGTCAAGAAAGGCTTTTTTCGTTCTCTTTGAAAGCCTTTTTTTCCAGACATCTGAATGGTCTGACTCCTTTTGAAATCTGAGGTTGGGGCAGTACTGTCTATCTGCTGTTTTTTCACAGCAAGATACGACTGATTAGTTTATATCTCAGAGGGTCAGTGTCTTTTTTCCCTCTTTTGTCTTGTAGGGATTTCATAAAGATTTCAGTGTCAATGAGAAAATGTCAGTATGTTGATATCCCTTACACAACAAGAAAACAATCCTAGTAAATATGACAACGGATCTTCTTTACAATTAAACAATTAAATTAAAGTTAAAATCATTTTCTTTCAAGTGAATGAATCAAATCTACTCCTCATAGCGACAACCTCTAGTATCACATTTTTGCCAAGTTTCAGTTCTACGGATGAAAAAAACCATGAATGAAGACAAATCCTGCATTTATTTAAACAGTAATAGCACAAACACATAGCAGAAATACCTGAATTTATGTGTTTGAGTCTGTTTAACTTTCCATACGGTAAACACTGTCAGCCTTCATTATATGTGCTTGTGGATATCACGACTAAATTCCCAATATGCATTACTCAATTCACGAATATTGAAATGCCAGCATATCCATTTGCCTTCATACAAATGCAATAATATCCAATCTGCTTGTGCTGTTTGTCCAACAAACAGGGAGAAAGAAGACATAATTAGACCCCAGAGACACAGTGCAGCTGCTGTTGGTACTGTGTCCACATTACTTTAGCCTTCCGCCCCGTCCACACCTGCTGTATTGTTATAATAGCCTATGAAACACATAGTTTGTGTTTTGCCTTTGTGTGGAGTTCAGCAGATCAGCCCTCCTGAATGACCGGGCGCTCTTGATAGCAGTCGTGGTGATTAGCTTGAATATCGGGGGCTGTGCTGGGGTAACAGATGGACAGAAATCACCAGCTCAATGTTGTGCAGCCGAACAAATGTGGGCTTTTGGCAGAAGGACCATTGTTGTTGCTCAATTTTCACGGTCCAGACGTTCGCGCAGGTTCACCAAGAGAGAAAGGATCTTTTTTTCCAGCAGAGCAGACATCATTTCTTCTTGGCTAATGAGAGACAAACCCCCACACCACCTCGTCTTCAACCTAAACTCTTTGTTGAGAAATAATCAGAATGATTAATGTACGAAATGGAACCGCTGAGTTTCGGCTCGCCTGATAACCTTCCCCGGATTCAGCTCAGACCCAATTCTCTTGTAATAATACTAAGCAGCATTTTCAATGAAATTGCTTACAATGAGCAGTCTCCCCCATCTTATGCGGAAAAAGGGTCATTTGCTTGCATCTCGGGAGAAGTGGAGGGTCAGGTGCTCTTAAATCCTCTTGAGATGATGGCTACATTTTCTGTCTTCAGCAGCAATCAGGCATCCTCATTCAAACGCTGATATCTCTTTACGCAGGGCTCTTCACCTTTCCTTGGGCTAAATTAAAGTCAAATGTCATTGTAGCAAAGACAATGTACAAGAAAGCATCATGCTGCATATCAATAAGAATACCGTTTTTGATGTACATGTGCTGTTACAAGGCTGGTGAGTGCGATGGTGTTTTTAATGTGCATTCTGTGCAATAGATGCATTTGTTGGCCTTTTAGCAGTTTGTGTGGAAAGTTATAGATTTTTACTGTTAGCTTGCTAAATGCACAGATATAACTTAACTTGTGGCTGACTTAGACAAAACACACGTACTTATACCTGTGTATACGCCGGCTGTTGGGTCGTTGTTTTTGTGGTCTACGTCACCATTTGTGCTGGTTTTCTGTTCTGGCCATTCAGCTGATTGAACCTGCTGAATCAATGTTGGAGGCAGTTATTGACTGAGAGCTGTCTGACCTATTTAGTGCAGTTTCATCTTTCTTCTCCTCCACCTTTTGTTGACTTCTTCCACAAGCCAAAGAGGCACAAATGTTTGTGTTTCCTCTGCTTTGGAAAGAAAAACTGCTTTGCGTGAACTAATCTAATGCAATATTCATATATATTTAAAATGATTTCATTTATATCTGTGGACAAAGTTCAACATAAGATGTGGGGCATTATGAGCTGTGTTTGCTGTAAAGGAGACGACTGACACTAGTCTTTTACTCAAAATTAACTCATCCAACGCTGATAGAAACGGTTATTATCGGAAAAACTTGCACACTTTCCACAACTAACCTGAGTCTATTTCTCAATGATATACAGGTGAGAACAAGGTTGCACAGTTGCAGAATTATGCTTTATTTTAGTTCCCTTTACTATCCCTGTAGATGGTTGTTTCCAAACTTCATACTGACCTTGTCAGATGTTGTATGTTTGCACAAGAGTCACAGTCAATGCACTCAAGCAGATGTTGCCACAATAGTGATTTCTTATCATCATGTGAAAGCATTAGCATTAACATTTGCTCATGAAAATTGTGATTACCGTCAGGAAAAGCAAAGGTCCTAAAAAAGTGATAAAGTAGAATTTAAAGGATTCAACCTCAATGTGAAACCTGGAATAGTGTGGAAAGAAAAAGTGAGTGAATTAAAGGAGTTAAAACACACTCCCTTGCCTGTGCTACAGCATGAAAACAGCTAGGAGTCGTGATGCACGTCATCACAGCAGGAACTCTGATGTTCATTCCCAGAAACACTCCACTGATGTGGCTATTAGGTGTGATATTAATGTTTAAATGTTTGCGATATTGATGAGCAGTCACCTCCAAGGAGGAACAAAACAAGGACGTACAAACAATACTCTCTGGAAAAAGAGGCATTTGGTGTGCCGACTGCAGATGGGGTTTTCTGGCTAATTGTTAAACTGTACATGCAGTAAGTGAGCAAACGGCACAACTCATTTCCCAACTCGGTGTGGTGTTCAGTGCTCTGTGCATAATGAGCATTTGATTTATTCTACCGATAAATCCGTTTTTGTAACATAAATGAGACACATTTAACACTTGAATCTCTATGACACTAAATATGTAAATATATGATTTAACTGTAATGTTATAAATACTGCTGACAATGACGGGGCCATTGGTGCTATAATGTTGCCGTTTCACAAGAAGACCACTCCTGTGTGTAACAAATGGGGAAACTAACACACTGACAAAACAAAATGAGACAGAAGAAAAACACTTGAAGGGGTTTTGAAACAGAAAAGGTGATAAATGACTGCAAGAGGCTGATGATGATGAACTGCTCCTGATTACAGACATTTAATTGTCTCCAGCTTCATTTTGCATTTACATGTTTTTACCCTCCCCTGCAACCAACTGCTTTCACTGTTGTTTAACTAAGGTGTTACACAGTAAGGATATCAACTGATAGCATTTCTCAAAAGCAATTAAAATACCTCAAGTATTACTCACCAGCTCAAGTACTTGCAGTCATCACAGGTCGAAATTAACCAGCACATCACTAGAGGGACTTTCTTTTTCTTAATTAATCCCTCAATTCCAGAATAATCATCAATGTGTTGAAGATTTGTGTTGGCAATAGCCCAAGGTTAGTGTACTGTAATTAAGGTGACACAAAATGTGTTAAACCTACAGTTTAATTTAAAAAGGGCCGCACCACTCAAATCAGCTCTTATGTGCAGATTAGTTTTTACTTATCATATTCACCCAATAAGAAAGGGAAATTCATTTAGTTCTGGTCAGTACCATACAATAAACGAGACAATACACAAGATACATACTACAGTACAAAACAGGAGATATATGCACGTAAAAAACGTTATACCTACATTCACGAAGGGTAAGTCCAATAGTTCAATCATTTGCAACCCTAAAAGAGTTCAATTTGAAAATTCAAAATGCTACTCTGACTTCCTGCTTACATATTTGATTGGTTTTGATTGGACAACACTAGAGATGTTTTCTACCAACCAATTTCCACATGACTAAGGTTTTTCCTTGCTAATTTAATTAATGGTACATACAACCTGATTTAGTAAATCACCAGTTTGAAATGAGCTGGTTATTACTAAGTTGGAAGGAAACTAACCACAGCCTGTTGGTGGATTTATGAATAGCTGGTGCAGCCTGATCCAGAGCACACATAGTCTTCTCCATGTGTAGTGGGAGGGATGCAGTAAAGATTAACAGTTAACGTTGGGGTGCTTATGACAAACAGACCGTTCACTGCATATTTTAGGTAACACAGCTCTTCATTTACAGCAAGATGACTGTCCTTGACAACCAAGAAGTTATTACAGTGGTTTGTTCAAAGATATTACAGTCCCACTCATTGTTTTAAATCGAAGGATTATTGTTATTTTATGGGCTATAAAATCTTCATGACTCTACTGGAGCCTCGGAAAACATCAAGAGACATTGATTGCACACAGTATGATGATCAATCAGTTTTCCCTCCCTCTTCATTCCTGATCAAAATAAACACACAAGGGAAGACTCAATGGGATTTTCATTTAACAGCAGAGATGTTTTGAATGATCTATGAAGAGTAAACAGAGATCATGGGCTTATGTGGGGTGCAGCTTTAAAATGATTCTGCATTCAAAATGTTTCTTTTGAGTGTGAAACACCAACCATAGACAGAGCGATTCTGACCAGTGGAAGAGCAGGCGCAAAACAAACACAGATGACCCAGTTGAGTTCGCGAGCAGGTGAGTATTGAGATGAATAATGTGTAGGCAGCTAAAATGTGACTGAACACGAGTGTACAGAAGAACATGGGAATAGCTGATTATGCTGCAGGAGTGGTTTGAGAAGTTTCTGCAGACATTTTGATAGTTTTATCCACCATACAAAAATAAAATCACAATTGGAATCCATTTAAACTGACATGGATTCACACCAAGCCCAGCCTAAAGAAAGATATTCCCGCCACCTTTCAAACCTACTGGGGGTATTTCAAATAGAATAAAGTATAGAGTCCTTTAAACTTTAAAACAGTTTTTTTTGGCCACTGAGGGGCTGCTGAAACAATCTCAACTGAAACAGCACAGACATATTGCCACCCTTTTAAGTTGACATGGTAAACTTTTTGGGAAACAGTCGGCTATTTACACATCTAACAGATAGAAACACGACTCCAAATGAATTATAATGTTCTTTTATGTCTACCTGGTGAATGTTAAGACGAATGCTGATGATCTGTTTTGCTTTCAACCAACTCCTGAGAGAAAGATCTGGCTCTTTAGCTGCTAAATGCTCCGCTGTGTTGTCGCTAACTGTCTGTCTTGCCGTTTGGTGCTGGGCAGGTAGTGTACAGAGGGGTTTTAGAGCTGAGTAAAAAAGATGAATAAGGAATAAGGTAAAGTTATGGCTGGAAAACCAATACAATGAACTGAAAGACGCTATGAAGCTCCTTTCACATCCCAGTAGTCTTGTGACCCATTGTTATAATAAAAATATATATTCAAGCCACTGCAACATCAGCTACTATCAGTCATTGTCATTGGCCGGTATAATAAGAAATTATTGTTTTCCTTTTTCAGAACTTCAAGCAGCATCTGCATTGTTAGCATATTTGATTGCAACCAATGGATATTAACATACTCGTTAGTAGATAGGTGTGTAGGTTTCAAATGCTACAGCAAGACATAGTAACTTTAGCAATAAAAGGTACATTATAAAAGTGTTCCCCTATATTATGAAAAGCATTTGAAATTGAGACTGAAACTGAAAATGCCAAGGCTTCCCATTTAACATGGGCCAAAGCAGGGCACGTCCCACAGGCCTGCAGCACTTGTTTGTACTCTGACAGACATTAAAGGATCATGTCGATATGTAATTGAGCCGTTTGTTCTCATCTCTTTATTCCTGCCATCATGATACCCCTCACAATTCAACTTTCATCTAGGCTACTGCGTTAATGTGCTCTGAAATGTATCTAAAATAACCCCCCATTTTAACTTTGCTTTTCCTTCTTCTGTCTTTATTTCAAGGTGTGTGAATTTATGTGAGGAATGTAGCAGGTTTCAGGTGTAATGTGGGGAGCATTTGACATTTTGAAGTAGAATAAGAATCCAATAGTATTTAGAAACATTGTGGGTTAATGGATCAGCTTCTTGTAAGGATTAATAACCACAAAACTAACATTCAGTCCTCTGCATGGCAGCATGGCTGTAGGGATGCTACTCGTTGGTCAACTCGTCCATATAGCTTAGCAACAACTTAGCATGCTAACATTAGCATTTAGCTCAAACTACTCCTATATCCAATACAGCCTCTAGTGTGGCTGTAGACTCTTGATTACTAAGAGACAAGAAACACATGCAAAAGTTGCAAAAAAAAACGAAAGAAAAAACTACATTTGTTTACAACGTCATATCAGCATTTAAACTCACGACACGTGTTGTGGACGTACATAATCAGAATTAAATAAGACAATGAAAAGAAACTAAATAATAACCCACATCCAACAAACTGATGACATTGCGATTTGGAGATCTTAACTACTTTGGGTAATTTCCATATAAAAGCTTTATATTACACACTTCATACATTATTCACACACCAATTTACCAACCCTCAGCTACAATAAACCCAACAAAACCACGTTTGTCATTATTCCTGATTCAAGCTCTTTCACATTATTAGAAATGTCGTTTACATGTGACCAGCTACACTGAGTGATAGTGGAGGAATTAAACATTTCAATCACAACTTTCATGTTGATGTCGTCAAAAGCACATGTACTTCATCTGTGTTTCTAATGGATTTAAATATGACACCGGATTAGATGACGTCATGGTGAGCTCTTTAGGATCTTATATAACTTATGTCTTTGCTGTTGCTAAGTAGGGCAAATGTGATGAACAACTATGTCACATGGCATGTCATCGAGATGGCACTCATGAAGACATTTTCTCCACAGCGAAGAGAGAAACTGCTAATGGTATGCATGAGGGCTGCATATGCATGATACAGGAAGCACGCTACAGTGATCATGCTTGCTTGCTGTGTGCGAGATTGACCTGCGTGCGTCTTCTCTTCATTATTTTTTAAATGACTTCACTGTAGAGTGGAGGAAGAAGCTGCTTGTGTATTTCTGCAAAGTCTCCAAGCTCCCGATGGCTTAAATGCACCAGCAACCAATACAAGCTGTGGCATCCATCTACTACGCTTCCACTGAGCACAGCAATGTTGAAAATATTTGGACTTCTGAGTTTTTGTGAGAAAACTGACTTGAAAACGAACCATGACAGATCAGTGCGTCAGGCTGATGTACAGGCTCTGATGCTGATAGTAAGACGAATAGTGTGGCTACTGACTACACAGGCCCCCAGCCACGGAAGCTTTTTTGTGATTCTTAAGTGTATATTTATGAATAATTCATACTTGAATTTTACACTGCTCTGGTTTTCAATTTGATTGAAATCTTCAACAACTGCAAACAAATACAATCAAATGCTCTCACAAATATATTACAGCAGAATTTGGCTGAAATGGATAATAAAACTGTGCCTCCTTGGCATAGAATGGGAGGATTGCTGTATTTTTGTCGTCACTTTTATACTTTATACAGCAAAGGCTCATCTCTAGATAGATGCTCCATAAAGTGTGCGCGTAAAAAAGTATATTTCCATTCCTTCATGGGCATTAGTGCCAGCAGCATCAGTAGAACAACAACTTATGAACACCACTTATTTAAAAATAGCATTTTGGGAAGTAGAAGAAGCATATTGCTTCACAACAACATTATACCCTACAGCAACAACAAAATAACAATGAAACAACTTTTATCTGCGTGAAGTTTTTGTAGGATGCAAAGCACTTAGAAAATCTGCTGAAAGGCAAACACATTCTATACCGTTGGACCCCATCTCCTGTTTATCCATGCAAACGAAGACTCAGGGAATGAAGTCTCCAGTGTCTTGTGCTGGCCTAGATAGGATTACAATCAAAGGGAACAAAAGCAGGGAGCCCATCCCCTTTGCTGCAAACAGAATGAGTAAATGTTTCTCCCTGTGCACTCCTCTCTGAGTTCTTGTCAAGACAGCAAAGTGGTACTGTGCCAGCTCTGAAGATCCCAAGCCCGGCTCTCACTTTATGGATGTCAAGGCTAATGAAAAGAGAACATGAAAACTATGACAAAGATGAGTGCAAGAAGAAGAAAGTGTAGGAAATGAAGCGAGAGTGGGAAATGTGTGTGATGCTCCTCGGTTTATTTAATCAGAGCAGCGTGTTCTCAACCACTGGACAGACTGTAGCAATGTTGTGGTTTAATAATAACTCCACAAACTGCTCATCTGGAGACTGAAAGAGAGAAAAAGTATCACACGGAAAGGACTCCTTCATTCATCATCTTCATCAGACGCCGGATGCGTGGTCATCTGTAACTGTCAGCCAGATAAGAGCCACAGAGGTTTGAGTGCAGGTGTGACAGGCAGAAACAGGTGCTTGATCTATTGCCACATATGTTGAGCAGTGTGGAGACACTGGAGCAGAAGGCTTTCCAGAGGGCAGCACCTTCAGTCACAGTGGGGAGCATTTGCAGTCGGTCCCATTGCACATCAACAAATTAATACTTATAAGGTGGCCTGATGGTGGAGATGGTTGAAGAGCTGCCATACGTCGTCTAACACACTTCTTGAATCCCTCAGGCCGTCCTGCAGTTTCATTGTGTTTAGGGAGTGTGTGATGATGATAATAACAATGTTACACTTCATTGATCCCCTTTAGGAAATTCTCTTTTCGACATTTATTCAAAAGGGAGGCGAGGGTGCAGGAGCAGCTAGAGCTGGTGAGGATTGTGTGTCTTGCACTAGGACCCTTTAAAGGGGAGACTGGCTGCTGACACAAGATCAGGGTCCACTGGTTGACAGACTATTACAATGTGAAGCCCAAAACCTTGCATGTAATTGGATTTTTAGTCATGCCAGCAGTGTAGCTCTAGGGATGGCAATGTTTGTTCAATCCACGACTCTGGTCAGAACTGAAATATCTCAACAGTTTGATGGATTGCCATGAAAGTTGGTACAGAGATTCATGGTCCCCAGAAGATGAAACCTACTGACTTTGGTGATCCCCTGACTTTTCCACTTGCACCACAATAAGGTCCAACTATTGGATGGACTGCCATGACATTTGGCACAAACATTCATCTCCCCCTCAGAATGAATTATTATAACCTTGGTGATCCATTTACCTTTGCTTTAG
The DNA here is from genome assembly GCA_036024295.1 of Nannoperca obscura. Lineage (NCBI taxonomy): Eukaryota > Metazoa > Chordata > Actinopteri > Centrarchiformes > Percichthyidae > Nannoperca > Nannoperca obscura. Next base: position 10,477 of record JAVQJL010083521.1, read on the forward strand.
CACCATTTTCAGGTCAAATTGTTAACTTTTCTAACACTTTGGTTTATGATCAAATACCTGCAAAACTGACATTCCCACCAGCCTCAACTTTACTTTGTGTTAAATGTTAATTAGCAAATGTTAGTGTGCTTACATGCTAAATAAGAGGGTAACAAAGGTAAACATTAGACCTTCTAAACAACACCAGAGAGCTGCTAGAGGGAATGTAGACTCTTTGTTTAAATTCCCACAATACGTGAGAAGAGAAAAACCTCCCAGTTAGTTTGGGTAATCTGTAGACCACAGTGGACAGTTTTCACAACATTGTTCACAGGAAGGTCTGTTGCTGTTGTGTTTTTCAAATGCTGTTACTCAATGCTTTGAGCAGTTCATTTGAATTATGTTAGTTTTACTGCAGAACTTTCAGATGTGGACATCTCAAAGCCTGAACACATAAAACCAAAACCATCTGCATGGCTATGATCTGGGACGAACTGACCCTTTTAAAGTGGCCGCAGTTTAGAAGCGGCTGCAGGAAGCTGTTGCACTGCTGCTGATCTGACATGGTGCAGTTGATGACATGTTTGATTATCTTATACAAAAGACCATAACCTTACAACTAATGTAAAGCAATTGGTATTGTTCATGTATTGACAGGCGATAAACCATGGTTACCCCGAGTATTAAAACAGCAGCTGTTTTGAGACATTTCATGCTGATTCCTCCCTCAAGGCTCAGTTCTATTTGTTCTGTCTGGGATGTGTGTGCCTTAAAATAGCATGATGTATGGACCCTGCGGTACAATTCCTGGTAGAGTTGATAGCGCGTTTGTGTTTTGTTTTCTTTTGATGTGATATACAGTGTCTTGCAGGTAAAGATCTCTCAGGGCAACAGTAGCCTATTCATCATCAGATATACAGAAGAAACTCCCACAGATAAAACAGACTCAAACGTGGAAATAAGCTACAGAATAACGTAGATAACCTGTTGTTAGAAGATATGCTAACATGTCAGACATTTTAAACTGCAGGGGGAAAAAAGCAGGAAATGATTGTTGCCTCTGTGGTGGAGGCAGTAATTGTGTTTTTCCTCACCCGGAGGAAATGGGAGTAAAAATGAGCTCAGTCTAAACCCACAAAAATTGCTATTATCTGTCACCATTTGAACACAACTCTGACACCAATAACTTGATTTCTTTCCTTTTATGCATCTCCCCGAAAGCTTTTGCTTGGAGGAATCATTTCACTATGAAGGTTCCATTTTGCGATATTGAACCTGATCTCGCTAATGGAACAACGGCGGTAACTTTAGTTAACATCAAACTTCTCCAGAAGAAAAGGGAGGCCGCTGCTGCCGGCAAGGGAGAGTTACAGATTGATTAGCCTCGACCTGTTTGGAGTGCCGCAGGTTTTGATGCGACGGGCAGACACCTTGTTATAATTGTGATGAAGCAGCTGTCCTTGGCAGAGCTGATTTGGATTACCTCCCCTCTTTGTAACTGTGACAGCCCAAATGAAGAAGCATTCAACATCTTTCCTTGGGCGGCACCTGGGTTGCCAGTTTAAGTAGGTAAACATTAATTAATTATGCCAGATAACGGACAGCCACCCCCTGTAACTCTTAGGGAAGGAGACAGAAGGTTATTCACATTGATATCGTTTCAATCCAGCAGTCACTTGTGCTTCTCAACCCTGTCTCTTTTGCTCTCCATCACACTGCTCAACAAAGATGCAGATCTTTCTGACCATTTTACCATGTCTGTGTCCTGTCTCCTCCACGTTTGTCGTTTTCTTTTCTTCTGAAACATGCATTAGTGACTCTTCCTCACCCTGACTCATCCTCGCTCCCTCGTAAGACTGAGTAGTATAAAGGATGGAAGCGGATCAAGAATTAATGCATTTGCCTTCAGTTAAAGTTGTTCAGAAAAGTATGCTCATTAGGCCTCTCTCTCTCTCTCTCTCTCTCTCTCTCTCTCTCTCTCTCTCTCTCAAGTGGAAGCAGACAGGGCGGTGGAAGGGGATGGGGGGGGGGGGGGGGGGGAATATAAAAACAGTTTATGTCAAGACT
>JAVQJL010083522.1:0-29679 GCA_036024295.1 Nannoperca obscura
GTGTGTGTGTGTGTGTGTGTGTGTGTGTGTGTGTGTGTGTGTGTGTGTGTGTGAGATAATGCACTCCCTCTGCTTCCAAGGGCAGGAGGTAGATAAAGAGTAGCACTGATGGCACCGCAACATGTCGTTACTCATTTTTACTGCTCTCCTCTTTCCCTGCTTGTTCATTTGTAATTACACAAGTAATCAGCTGCCTCTCTATTGGTTTCACAGAGATTTAATTTGAACATTTATATGTCTGGCACGAACACAGCATGTTTACTGTTTAGAGGTGTTGTCTGTCTCCTTATAGTTACCATACTTCATGAATGAACTGACTCTGGCTGACCTGGACATGGGCAATTGTCTCCCTCAGGTCCTCAGCACCTCTAAACCTACACTGGACCGCAGAGGTACAGTTGTGTGTATTTACACGTTCATGTCGCATTGGATAAGATCTCATTTTTACACGCTTTTGCTCTTTTGATTATTAGCCATGCTAGCGGAGTGGCTGAAACATATACAGCAACTACTAGATGGTATTGCTATGAAATCCCTTATCCTGTGAAATAGCTTAACATCTACTGGATGTATTGGAAGTACATTTGGTACAGACATTCATGGTTCCCAGACGAGCTATTGTCTATAGGTGTAATGTCTCTTTTTGCAACAACATTGTGCTGGGCCAGATCTGGAAGAGATGTTGGCCTCCAAACCAAACTCAGGCTTTAGATCGAAGTTTAAGTGTGAAGCATTATCTGTTTTTCCCCCTCTCTGCCTCCCTCTCTTTATCCCCAAGGTCTGTGGCTGGAGCTGGAGTTGGTGTACACAGGCTGCCTTCAGATGACCCTAGAGACTAAGATGAACCTGTGTAAGCTGGGTAAAGATGGAGAGGATGAGGCTCACAGCGTTCCAGAGACCCAGCAAATAGGGTGAGGCCCACCTCAGTTTCATATTCCTCAGTAGATAAAGAGCAAGAGTGTGGAGGTGGATGTAAACATGCTCGAGGAGAACATTTGTCTTATAAGCTCAATAGTTTGCATTAAGAGGTACCACTGTTGTTTATTTCAGCTCTAAGCCCAGGCTGTGTATACTGGCTGACAGTGATGAAGAGTCATCCAGCGCAGGCTCGTCTGATGAAGACGAAGCCCCCCTCTCGGAGCCGCAGGGGTGTCTGGGAGATAAGAGCACAGTGGTAGCAGCTGAAGGGTAAATTAACAACTTTATTGGCGTTTTCTGCCACAGAGATCAAATATACCGTGGATCATATGTCAGAAAACTGCACTGTAATTTGGGAACCATGTTTATTGTGTGGTTGCATCCCATTTTGTGATGTAACGGCAGATATTGTTGGCTTGTGAGTTTATGAATTTGATTCATTTGGGAACAATAAAGTAACCACAGGGCTCTGATGTTAGCAAAACCATCACGATTCAGGTTAGCAAGATTTTGCAGAAAGTAAAATGACATGTGAAGCACAAGATGGACCGATTTTAGACAGGATAGAAAAGGAAAGCTGGTGATGCTCATCAAGCAAACGTGTCAGTCAAATCCAAATAATAATTCTTAGTCCAAAGCTCTTGTTGTCAAGTTTACTATCATAATGAACAGGCAGTAATAACAGAGTAGTCTTCTGTTTGTGAATATGGACATGTCAGTAAGTAAATCAGGGCTGCAGTCACTTAATCCCAGTTTAGACAGTTCACTGTATACAGTTTTCTGAAATAGTCCCAATCCCAGTAATTTTTATTTGTGCCCTCATCCTTATCCTTCCCCAGGCACACTGGTGGCAGCACAAGCAGGAAGATCTTGAGATTTGTGGACAAGATAGCAAAGTCCAAGTACTTCCAGAAAGCCACAGAGAACGAGTACATCAGGAAGAAGATAGCCGAGGTGTCCAACATGCCTCTGATGCTTAGCGTTGAGGTCCTAGAGCTCTCTGGCACTCTGGCCGTCAACATCCCACCTCCCCCTACTGACAGGATATGGTATTAAGGTTCTCTCTTTGTCATTTCATACCACAAATTAAAAAGTCAACGTTTTTCATTTCTTTCTCACGCAGTCTTCTTCTCTCGTTCTGTCCCCTCAGGTACAGTTTCCGGGTGCCTCCAAGGTTAGACCTTCATGTGCGTCCCACGCTCGGGGAGAGGGAGGTCACCTTTACTCACGTCACTGAGTGGATCGAGAAAAAACTGCAGTGTGAGTTCCAGGTCAGTCCCGTCAGTGAAACACCTTCCATATCGTTAAAAACTGTGAGACCTAACTTCTAATAATTGCACTAATTATTAAATATCTCTACAGAAAGTGTTTGTCATGCCCAACATGGACGATCTATACCTGCCCCTGATGACATCTGGCCTGGACAACCCACCTGTATCCCACCAGTCCTCAATGCATTCCTCATCCCACCAGTCCTCTATGGAGTCCCAGGAGTACATGTCAGAGTAGTAGCCCCTTTGAGGGCACAGATGGGATTACTTGGATGCAAAATAGCCATTGCGCAACTATTGCCTTGAATCTCCAATGGGTTCTGAGGCTGCTGCAGCTGGGTACCAGCTTGGTGTGCATCCTGAGTGTGAATGTTGTAATCACAGCAGGATAGATGCCTCCTGAAGGCACGCTGAGCACGGCAGCGACCTTGGGACTGTGAGAATAGTGGCACAGTGCCCCCCACTGTGAAGATAATTGAACTGTACTACACCACTGAGAGCACATTTAACACTGGTTTCCCAAAAGAGAACTTTTTTATTTGATACTAACAAATACTGATAAATGATGCAAGAATGAAAAACAGGATGTCTTTATTGCATGTCAAAAACAAGATGTTGTTCATATAGAAGTAAAACTGTCTCACCAGATTTATCATTTTTAAAGCCATTGAATTTCTAGCACTGATTTCTTTTTTGCATTGAAATTATGTTTGAATTTTTTCACAAATCCAGAATCAAAAATTAAAGTAAAAAAAAAATTACACTAGTCATTTTATAATTTTTATCCCACTAGTCATGTGATAAAAATTACAGGAAGGCAGTCAGTTATGGCAACAAACCACAGACTTTAATTTAACTAACCAACAAATTAGTGTTGCATGGATGAAGCATGGACGTATTATAAGCTCTTAAACACATGCCTGGGAGTGAAGCCTTATGAAGCTTTGGGCTTTCTTTCTTTTTGTGCCGATAAAGATTCAAAGCTTCGGGGCTTCGAACTCAGCTAACACAATGACTGGGGCTGAAACACCACCTCGCTGATATTAATAGTTGTAGTCTCGTGTGTGCAAAGAAAGTTCGAAAACAAACTGCTGTGAACAAACAGTATGTACCTGACCTGTTCATATTTCAAAATGTTTTCAAATCCTTGATGTACCAGAGTGAACCTACAGAAACTGGAATTTTACTTTAAATATGTCATTATACATCTTTAAATGTAATGTACTACATTTTACTTAAGTGTCAGCAATCTTCTAGCACTCCTCCTGTCTAGCACATAACTGTTGTACTTAAACTACATGCAAATACACAATTAATTTCCATGATAAAATTATTTTTATTATTGTTTGAGAATAGAGATGTGAGAATGTCTTTTTTCAGGCCTCCTCGTTTAGAGGCTCCGACAGTGTCTTCAGGGCATCCTTCTTCAGTGGCCCCTGCAGGTAAACCAGAGGTCAGTGTTAAAACATTAGAGAAGGATTCAAGGGTGAGTAAATAAATCGGGGGAAATTCAGATTCATGTGTGCACCAAACTTTTCTCACACTTACCATGAATGCCTTCTTCTCCTGGGCAGTCTGGAAGCGGCCGTGGCCGAATTTGGACGTGGTGTCAATGAACTTGAGCTCGATGGTCTCCTTTGACTTGCGAGATGTGTGCACGAGCAAAGACTGGAGGGGGGGGGCACAGAGTATGTACATGTACATATCATGCAATGATGTTCTTGGAGCCTCGTTTTTTTTTTACGAGTAAATAAAATGCTTTATCAACTTATAATGCAAGCTGCTCATTAACATCTAAAATTATATTTTCAAAATCACAGCGCACCTTTCTGAGGGTGAGGACACGTTTCTTAGTTCCGACCACACAGCCCTTCACCATCACAAAGTCATTGTTCACTTCACCGTAGTGGGGGAAGCCTCCCTACAGGGACAAGACAACAGAGGAGTAGGGATTTCTATGAATCCCTTATACTGTATATAGTGTATCATAATATGAGATTGCATCATGTTGTCCATAACACCTTTTATAACTTGTTAAATATTATCATACTCATGATGTCAGCAGTAATACATAATAATGCCCTACGCAATGGTACAATGTGTTATGTAGGTGTGGTTATTATGTTATAGATTTGGGCTTCATAGAAAGTGTTTCTAGAATTGACAGAAGCCGGTAGATTTGAGAACCCAATAGCATTTTGTAATCTTACCATGGGTGTAATGGTCTTCTGGGTGGTATCATAGTTAGTGGAGGCATTGTTCCGGATCACCTTTCCATCCTGGACGTGCACACCCCTACCAATACGGTAGACCTGAGGAAACAGAATTATGGTAAACCTACATACGTAAACTCATGATGATTCAAGAACAGCTGATGATGAAGTTGAGGTAGAGCCTTGTTGGTGAAATTAGACTCTTGACTATAAGCTAACCTTCTTGTTGATCTCAGTACGGTGGTTATAGCCCTTCTGACCAGCACGAGCTATAGTGTATGATACACGGGCCGGATGCCAGGCTCCAATACAGGCCACCTTCCTCAGACCCTTGTGAGTCTTCCTGGGAAGCTTCTTTGTGTGCCACCGGCTTGTCACACCTATCAGCACAGCAAAGAGCCCCAAAATAACTGTGTATCCAAGTATGTTCATTTTGCAACAACTAGTCCTGCATGGAACAACAAGTCAGAGCATGTTTCCAACCTTTAAAGCCGTGACCCTTGGTGACTCCGATGATGTCAATCATCTCATCCTGGTAGAAGACGGCAGAGACGGGCACAGCCTGCTCTAGACGCTCCTTTGCCCAGTCCACCTTGTCCGAGATGCTTCCTCCATTTAGCTGCACCTCCATGATGTGGGCCTTTTTCTGGTTTATGGGCAGCAGTCGCATCTGAAAATGGAGAAGCCCGTAAACTGTAAGTGAAACGAGTCCAAAACATCTAAGAAAAGCTTTTCTGTGTTATTAAAACGCCAGAAAGCTTGCTTTGAATGTATATGCTTATAAGATATCCCCAACCCTATCGTTTTATGATAAGATTTATTATTTAGCACAAGATCAAGCACATTTTGATCTTATTCCCATTTCCGAAGCTGAAATCTGCCCAGAAAAAAATATATAGATCCCAGCAACACTGTTAAGAGTTGAGATCTTAGCTGATCTTCATATTGTTTGCTGCCAGGATAATGATTTTCTCTTGGCAAAGCCTGGGCGAGCAGCCAGGTTCTGCCCTGGAAATGTATTTTTAAACTGTTATTTGAAACGGCACCTTCTAGTGCTCCCCAGGGACAGAGCGCCATGGCTAGAGATGTTTGTATCTTGGCAGCAGATAGATTTAGGATGTGGTAGATTTTCTTTCCATTGCATGTGGTCAGGTGGACACCTCTGCCCTTTTGTAGAGGGTGGGATCAAGAGATGAAGAAATATGTGGTGAATAGCTGCCAATCAATAGACCAGAGGAGTCTGACTGGCGTGGGATGAGACCGCAATTGTTGTGTTTCTAAAACTGGGTTGTGCTTTGAATTTAGATGTAAACTGGCTGGCCTACCTGAGAGTGAACAATAACCCTGATCACTGAGCAGTATTTCTTCATCTGAGAAAAATCCTTGTCCAGCTGTTTCTTTCCTGTCTCATCCTGCCACTTCTTACTGTACTTGGTGAAGGCCTTCTTCTTGCTCTTGAACCTGAAACACAGAGAAGCTTACTTTTTACAGCGTTTGTAAGGCAACAACTGTGTGGTACATGCAGGGGAACAATGTGTGATCACACACACCAGTTTTTATAAAATCTGCGCTTGCACTCGTCACTGAGATGCTCGGCAAAGATGGTTTTCAGGGAACGCAAGCCACGGATAGTGTGAATGTATCCCACGACCCCCACCACAATGACTGGAGGAGTGTCAATGATGGTGACCGCCTCCACTTCCTCTCTCTTAGATTGCTCTGTGGGAGAAACATGGAAAATGTTCACCTGCTGAGATCAGTATTCAGTGAAGCTTAATCAAGCGTAGCATTTTAACAGTAGATATGTGTATATAAATAATATACAGCACAGAAAGGCAACAATATGCAAAAGAAAAGAGATGTCAGGTGAAGCATAGATTTTAGAGTTGACCCCACTACATAGCAAAAATGACAGTATATGAGCCTTATTTGATTGAGCTACTAAAAACATTCGGTTCTCAACATCCAGCAATTTTATAATCACACTAGTGCTTCCAGAAGCTGCATTTAATCTGTACAGGACCCAGAAGGGTACCGTGTGACATCCCCAAACAAACAGCGAGAATCTGTGCATCCAAGTTGCAGTAAGTCCAGTGGTACATACTGAGGCCAGTGCGGTGCATCTCCCTCAGCGTGTGGGTCATGCCAGCCTTGTATCCCAGGAAGGCGGTGAGGTGGACAGGTTGGCTGGGGTCATCTTTGGGCCACGTGCGCACCTTGCCCCTTTGCTTCTTGCTACGCTTGTGGGGCAGGAACCCCATGTGCCCATGGCGAGGTGCGTGGAACTTGCGATGAGACTGGAAAGGACGTGAGGCACAAACAGAGTCACTGCTTGTTAAAATGAAACTCAGACAACCCCAATGGAAATGTAACCCAGGTGTATTACATGCGTTTCACAATAATGCCACAAGAACTACCGCAGAAGAAGAAGAGACACATTAATCATTATCTGTAAAATGTTATCCTCTGTCCTGTTTTTCAACTGTTTTTGTCTAATTTCCAAACCTTCTTCAGATATTAAAATCCCCTCATATCAAGGGCTTCCAAGAGTTTTAATAAAATAAAACAGGACATCAAAAGAACATACTTTAACAGTCCCAAGTCCTTTAATCTTCAGGTGCGTTGCCTTCCTGTCCAGGCCATGTGTTTGAACTTTCTGCATTGATTTCTATGTCATATTTGAAATCCAACACAGGTCAAATAAGAAATAAACTCAGATGATGGGATGCCACATAAAAAGAAGTCACTATTTCAGTATTCCACGTGGTCTCCTCATGGCGGCCATTACAAGACAACTTTTCAATATGCTTCCTCCTACCTTATAAACATAGATGGCCGAACAAAGTGATAAACCACACACACACACACAAAGAAGTAAAAGACTGACAAAACTGCAAATCACTGGATCCTTTATAGTAGAAAAGAACAAAAAATATGAGAAGCACTGACCATGTCCGCTCACTGTCGAGTCGAGGGGTAGAAAGAGCGAGGGAGCAGTGCTGATGTAAGGGTCATACTATGATACACTAAGGGCTCTAATTTGGTGTTTGGCCCAGTTGAGGAGCCGTATTCGCTTTCAAACAAGGTAATCTCTGCCAAGCTCTGACAGGAGGAGACAGGAGGAGGGAAGAGGGTAAACTTAAGAGGTCTGAGGTGGTGGGAAGACCCAGTGGAAGGGAACCATATAACCAAGAAAGGAGAGAGAATGGAAGAAGAATGTTTTCATTGTCATGAGGCCAACATCCACCTGGTCTGCTTTAGGATGAAAACAGTCTTTTTTTCTATCTTTAAAGAAAGATTTTTTTAAAGACAACCAGGATCACACATTATTGCAATCTTAAATGTTCACATTCATAATATGTAGCCACACCGAGGTCACATTACATTGGAGAGCAGGTGTTCTTGCATTTGGCATCTTTAATCTCATTTTAGGTCAAAGAAGCATTCTGTATATCATACAATGGCAAACATGATTTTTTAATAACTTTTCAGTGAAATTAAATAAATTTCTAATGGTCTTTAATGACAAATGTTCTTACATTTTAAGTTAATTTAAATTCTCACTTGCTTAGACTGTGCACATGTGGTTAAAGGTTGACAGCTCTGCACCACCACCTCCTGCCTTTCCATGGTGCAACAGCTCCACCTGTGACCTTTACCCTCCGACCTTCATGTTTTAAAAACACTGTAACTGGGCGTGTGCTAAGTTTCTTGTTAGGCATAATATTTCTACCGAATAATAATTACATAATTACCAGAGTAAAAAGCATCTAGACACCATTAAGGTTTTAAATTAATGACCTCTAATTCGCCATTGCGTTGTGTCTTCTGCGCATGCGCCAGCCGAAAGGAGAGCTGCCGAGGTCGAATTTAGTCTTGGGCAAAATAAAATAAGGCAAAATGCCTTCAGACTTTGATAAAGGAGCATATCCGGAGCCCCCGCGGCAGACTCCGGCTCCGGACAAACAGACAGCACTGCCAAACCCTGCTCTGATTCTGTCTAAACTCTTCTATTACTCCGTGGACCTGCCTGTCACCACATTTAGAGGTAACCGAAGCTAACGGAGCTAACTGGGCTAACAGGATAGGACAACAACACAGCTATCAGGAGCAACGGGGTGCTACGTAGACACATTGTGCTGTCATTTAAACTGTATAACGATACTACGATAACGATACTGTTGTCTCTTTGCTCAATATTACACCAAATCAATCACAGGGCTCTGGTTTGTGGCAGTAATGGACGGGGTTAGCCATGTATGCACTTTTAGCGAGGTGTTATGCTAGCTAGCGTCATTCGTAGATCTACCAAATCACAGTACAACCCGCATGGTTGCCGTAAATGAGTTTTCCTCTTCTCATCCAGATGTGGTTGACAGCATTCGGGGTAAAAACAAGTCCGTCTACTACCACCAGAAGTTCCGCCGTGTTCCTGACCTGACGGAGTGCGAGCAGGGAGATTATGTCTGCTACTATGAGGCTGAGATGCAATGGAGGAGAGACTAGTAAGTAACGGATCAAGATAAGATTTATTCTTCCAGGTGGGCATTTTTTGTGCCCAAGATGCCCAGTAGGTGATTATTTATATATCTAGTCAAATAAAACGTACAAGCAAGCTGGATGACCAACTGTACAAAGTGGCAAATGCACTGGGCTCCAAGACCCTCAGGGCCCTCAAAAGCACGTTTCACTTCGTGCTGATTCTTTTGATTTATTACAGATTTGGAGGGCAACAGACACCACTACGGCACAGTATGAATTGAGATAACGGCCCTGTGTCATAATGTAGTTGTGATGCCTTTACACACAGCAAACCTGAGGAAGAATGGTATTTGAGAAGTAGCTGCCATGCATTTTCTGGGTGACTGTTCAAGGAGGCAGGCAACTACATGCTTCCTACTCTGTGGCATCACATGACAATACGTCCATGCACCGGGAGAGATTCACAACGAAATGATTTTCCCACTTTGCTATTGTAAAACTTGACTGGCCTGCAAAGATGAAATGTATAATTAGACGGACTCAATTGTGAATTCATATACCTTTAAGGTTGCTGTTGTTGTTGTCTTCACCCCTCAGCAAAGTGGACCAGGAGATTGTGAAGGTGGTCCAGGAGCGCCTGAGGGCCTGTCAGCAGAGAGAAGGGGCCAGCTATCACCAGAACTGTGCCAAGGAAATGCAGCAGTTCAACGAAGTGTCCAAGAACTTCCAGTCACGCTGTAAGTAGTGTGCTGTTCGGAGCTTGGACATGTGTGGCGTAATAATCAAGAAATCCTACGTGTGTCATGTCACACTGCTGACAAGTGTCAGCGTGGCAAATGTTGCTTGTCAGGCGCTAAATGTGCACTATTGTACAAATGCAGTAAATCATGCAAGAAAAATTGTTTGTTGTAGTGCAGAAACTATCAATTGACAGGAATTTCTTTTGCAACCATTTTAATAATCAATCATTTGTCATTAATGAAAGAAAAATGAGAATTTGCTGCTTTTGGGAATTCCTGATGGGCATTCTTCTGACATGTTATACACGTGATCGTGAAAGTTATGTTGTATAGACGGTGACATGCTACTTTTAGTACCACCGACTGTTAAATTCATGACCTGCCTCTTTCCAGATGGAGACCTGGGAGCGTACGCCAGCGGGAGGAAATGTCTGATGAAGCAAAGAGAACGGATGGCCCATCAGGCCCAGAGTGCTTAACAGTTCGCTGCTATCTGTCCTGTGTAATAATTGTAAAATAAAATGTGTGATAAGTCGTGTCTGGGAGTGTCTTTCCACCCACCCGTGACGGTGCATGCTTGATGTCCCATTGCTAGAAAATGTATTATCTAAGTTGAATGCAGCAACTTTATATTCTCAGGTCTTTACAAGTTCTCATTGGGTCTCGCAAACAGGGTTAATAGTTCTAATACATGAGCCAATTCCTTCTACATACCCTCAATAGTAGGGGTAGAAAGATACCAAGAATGGATGTTTTGTCTCTTATTTATATAGGACAGTATGTATATATACACACCATTTGTACAGTGGTATATGTAATAAGCCTATCGTAGACAATTAACAGGACTGACTTAAGGCAATCTTGATGTCCATGTGATGGTCTGACTTGTTAAAGCATTAGTCATTTCATTTGGAGTTAGCAAAAAGTAATTTTATCCAGTGCTCATAGTACTGTACACCATTTTGCATATTGTAGTCACTTGTTCACATTCAAGATACAATATATATTAAAACAGGTGCTTAATATGAAACACCCCAGTTCTGTCATGAGTTCAGCACAAGTAACGGCACGTACACTTCAGGTGGTGTTTCAGAACGTTTATTCAACGATTCTCTGTATAAAACGTTTAGGAGGGAGCTGCCTGCACTGGTTGTCCCCTCTGCACAGGGACCCTGGTGTGAGTCTTGGCCAGATGGTCAGTGAACTCCTGGAAAAAGAACAAAATAGGAAGTTTCGTTAATATATAAATTGAAAAAAAACAAAAAAAAACATAAATCAAGTCTGTGCCGTGTACTGCACCTGGTAGGGAGACTTGGTGAAGATAGTCTCCTTCCACAGATCAGGGGTCAGGTAGCTGTAAGTCTTGGAGATGGCGTCAAAGGTGGCCTTGGCTGAGGAGGAAATAAAGAGAAACAATGAGTGGATGCTTAAGATTGAGCTGCAGGAACAATAGTGCTGCACTGTTTCTTGGATAAAATGTTGAGCACTGAAAAAGGGGAACAGAGGAGACCACTGAAACGGTCTTTCTGCCGTGCATTGCAATTCTCGTTTCTTTCTCTCCCGATAACGACAACTACACCACTGCAGAGGTGAAGCTGAGCAGAGCAAGGAGAAAACCAGAATCATTAAACAGATTCAGACCAGCCATTGGAAGAAGCTTACCAAAGTTGCCGAGGGTGGCGGTGCAGCCCCTGGCAGAGGTGTAGCAGTCGTCGATACCGGCCATCATGAGCAGCTTCTTGGGCACGGGGGCGGACACGATGCCAGTACCACGGGGGGCAGGGATGAGACGCACCAGGACCGAGCCGCAGCGGCCAGTCACCTTGCAGGGCACGGTGTGGGGCTTGCCGATCTTGTTACCCCAGTAACCCCTCCTGACCGGGACAATGGACAGCTTGGCCAGGATGATGGCCCCACGGATGGCCGTGGCCACCTCTTTGGAGCACTTCACCCCCAGACCCACGTGGCCATTGTAGTCACCAATGGCAACAAAGGCCTGTAAACAAAACCAGGAGGAGGAGAATGTCACATCTGGACCACCAGCAGCACCACCACCACGGGACATCAACGGATAAAATACCGCCTTTATTACAGACTTGGTGACAACTCACCTTGAACCTGGTGCGCTGACCAGCCCTGGTCTGCTTCTGGACAGGCATGATCTTGAGCACCTCATCCTTCAGACCAGAACCCAGGAAGAAGTCGATGATCTCAGACTCCTGTAGGAAAATAAACAGATTTGAGCATTAGATGAGGGTCCACTGCAGCTATGTAATAAAAATATTTAGTGTTTGCTGTTCCAATCAATGAAGCCATTTTGATCTTTGACACCAAATACCTTAAATTAGGGGTCTGTAGGTATTTGGTGCAGCGACCCAGAACGTGAAATTACACCACAACACCGCATCCAACATAGGGTGCTGCATGAATATTCATGCAGTCCAAGTACAGAATATACCCACTCCAGTTTCTGCCTTGCATGTATCACTACATTCAAATCACCAAGCTACGTCACTCATTATGACAAATCCCTGACAATCTTTGAGAAAGCACAGTCAATTCTTCCTTCACAACATTTTCTGATGTACAATATATAAAAACAGAGGCTAAAAACATAAAACTGTATTGAGCTTCTATAAATGAGTAGACCACCACTAATGCACCCCCTCTGCATGCAACAGACCTGCCTTCCCACCTTTAATATAACATATTTAACACTGGCAGTCACATTGTTATGTTATCGGTACATAGCGCTTACCTTGATGGGCAGAGAGTACAGGTAGATCTCCTCCAGGGACTTGATCTTCATGTCCTTAACCAGGCGGCCCAGCTTGGTGACCGGCACCCACTAACAGAAAACATAACATCCGTCAAAAACAGCTCATCGTTTTAAGAACGATCAACTTTGAGCAAATAATTAAACATTTTTAAAAAAGACACGCGTGTCTGAAACTTACTTCCTTGTCCTCGGACTTGCCGCCCCGGGCACCGCGGCCCCTGCCACGGCCTCTGCCGCGTCCACGGCCCCTGCCGCGGCCACCTGCGCCGAAACCTCCGCGAAAACCTCCTCTACCACCGGCGTCGTCCGCCATTTGCTGCCGGTCAAAATACAGAACACATTAAGTATGTATTTAATCGCTAAAGCAATAGAGCCCTTAATTATACATGCATGTGTCGATTTCATTCGTCTCACAGGAAAACCAGCATCGCCGCCATATTAACGTGAATCATTGAAGACTTTCTTTCAATATTTACAAATATCTCGAACTCTACCACATTGTCCTAGAAAATATGAGCAGGATCTTGAAACGATATGCTCTGGTGTAGTTTTGTAGGTATAATCAATGTGTTTGGCAGAACGATGTGTGAGATAAAGTAAGATTTTGATCGGAGGGAACGACTGTGAAACCAACTTACGTGATCAGTATAACAGGAAGAAGAACCGAGAGAAGTCCCGCCTGGTTTTATTTAGGAGTGATATCGCGATATTTACTTTAAGAGAAAACACAGTGCCCCTAGCGGCAGCTTTTTCAGACCTTGCCCTAAACATGAATGCTTTGATTTACAGGTTGGTATAGATTATATCAATTCAATTCAATATATTATATTTTCCCGATGAACGTGGTAATATTTTATGGTAGTGTTTTAGCAATATAAAAAAAACCCAACATCTAGCAATTACCATAGAAGCTCCTTTACAGTTAAAAAAAGCAATTTTATTTGACTTTTGTCCCTTATGTATTCTATAATTATATAGCTTTATGTATTTATTATGTATGTCTATTTTGTGCTTAGTGATAGTCCTCTGTTGTGCATTATCCAGCAAAGGTGTGAAACCTGACCTATGACCTCAGGACTTCTTTGTTTGACAGATCCATTAGTGTTAATCCTCGTCACCTGTCAACAAAAGTTTCAGTCTCCACGCTTCTCTTGAATGCAGATCAGTATAACAGTGTAATGTTAAATGCTTTATTTACAAAATAGATTAAACTACAGCAGAAAATGGTTACAAAGTCACTCGTTGTGACCCACACATTCAAAACCACACCAAGAAATGAATCCATGCTGAAATTATACACAGCAGTAGCCAACCAGCAGCCGTAACTGACTCGTCCCTCAGCAGTTGCTGTTGTTGCTACTTGGAGTCCCACCGGAGCTGCCACTGCTCTCTCCTAGGTCCTCCTCTTCTACCTCGTGCAGGTCGTCCATCACCTCCAGGCTCTCGCAGATCAGTCCTATCTGTCTCTTCATGTGGGCCATGGTGCTCTGCATCCTCCTCATCTTCCTCTGCAGGGCGGTGGCGATGGCCCTGTGGTTCCTCTGTCTGGCTTCATACTCCTGCCTCAGTTGCTTGTAGCAGTTGTGCTGAGCCTGGGTGCGGTGGGAGAGTATCGTCCCACAGCCCATGTGGCAGGGCTGGCGCCAGTGTTCGCAGTGCCGTGCGTGGGCGTCCAGGTCCCTGCGGAGGAGCTGCGCCCGGCAGCCCTGGTACGGACAGGGAATGAGCTCATACAGGCAGCTCATGCTGTGGCAGTACTGCTCCGAAAGGGGGAAAGTCTCTGCACAACCACGGATCTCATTCTTACACTGTAGGTGGGCAGATACAGAGCAATACAATCAATAGCTGACAAAGACATGGTTCACATACTGCCTGCAACATGGAGGCAAATCCTCCTCAGCTAAAACTACTGGTAGTTGACTTTATTATTGGTGACATTACAACTGCTGGAGGAAGTATTCAGATAATTCACTGGAGCAAAAGTATTTAAGTATATAATCTGTGCAAGTATTAACAGCAACACTAAAGTTCCAAAAGTAAATGTGCAAGAAAAATGGCTGCTGTGATTGTATAATATAATAATAAAAATATAATATAATATGCTATTGTATATTATATGCCATTTATTGGGGTATTATTACTGATAAATTAATGTGTAAGTAGCATTTCACTGTTGTAAGATAAACATCCAGGACCAAAATCTACAGTGCACCCTTTTTTCCAAACCCCTCCCCAGAGCTTCAAGACTACAGGGCTTTTTAGGCCTTGTTATTGTTTTTGTTTGGTCCTCATTTTCCTCTCAACGAAGAGCTGTCATAATAACATTACATAACTTCTAATTTATGTGCAAATATACAACATCTCTTGCCATTTCCTACCTTGATCTTCATGCGTCCAATAGATTTGCTCAGCTTGAACATGACAAAGATCAAGCTTGGGTTAACAGGCTTCCTGCAGCAGGGGCACGTCTCCTGCCTATAGATGTTAAATAACGGTTAGTCCTGTTTATCTGTATGGATGGGACATCCAAAACAGTACAATTTTACAGTGTTATTGTCCAGTGGTATTGATCCACGTTATGTACCTCTTCAGCCACTGTAAGATGCATTTCTTGCAGAAGATGTGGTGACATGCAGCTCTTACTGGACATCTCAGGACCCCCTGGCATATGGTGCAGATTAGATCGTAGTCTGGAGTGTCCACAAACAGCTCCACGTCATAGCCCCCACTCTGTGTTGACACCTCTGGGTCTGCCTGGATGTGGCCAATATAAATACTACTTTATTCTTGGTTATCATTATCATATATTTTAGAAAGACATTAAAGGACATAGTTGTGTCAGCTGAGGAGATGGACACACTGTGACCCCCCTTATGTACCCACAGGTGAGTATTTTCTCTGGCTACAACAGGTCCACAGTGTTTTCAACATAAAGGCAAGAGATGACAAAACAGAATTGTTCTGGAAAGTCATATGACTGATTAGATGATAACAAGGCGTTATCCTTCTGCCAATACTCTTTTATTTCCCACTAAAAACACGAGATAATTACAAAACGCTTATAAAGACGATGTATGGGATTATTTAATCAATCGCACATTTAATTTATTTAAATACGTATTTATAATTATTCTCATAAAATACGAACATTTTCAAAGGGAAATCACACTTACGAGTTACGAGAAGATATTAGGAGTAGCGGTTCCCATATAAAGGATATATGTCAAATAGTTTTAGAATTTGAGTGCATCCGTTAATAAGACTGAGAAATAAAATCTAGATAAAAAAAATAAATAAACAGAAGCTGTTGTCTACTCACCATGATAATCTCTTGTCCTCACCGTGTTTCCATTCCCGGCGCTGGTTTACTCCATATCGGTCCACTCACATGTCACACACGGAACACACACCCGCCTTATCAATACAACACACATGAACATTCCTGACCAAACATGAAGGAGGGACCGTGTGTGTGCACGTGGACAAATGAAAACAGAAAATTATGAAAACGAAGGCAGATAATGGCGCTCATTATGGAGCCCGTCCTTTCCCTGCTGTTCTAGTACCAAAGCTCAGCCTCCACGCATCAAACAGGAACTTTTAAACATGAATAGCTCCGGCTGAGTACATTGTTGTGAGCTTCGGGGACTAAATTTAAAAGCCAAAGTTTATTATGAGACTCACATGATCACATGGTAGTTACACGTGTTACTTATAAATGTTAAAATGTACAAAAACGACCAGTTTAAATGTTATTTCTATCTATTTGTTTACATGAAGTGAGATTTTACAGCGTTGCGAGCAAAACCCGTCTGGCCAATCACAGCTCAGTGCGCTCAGATGACGTACAATGGGTGCGACTCGTCTATCAGCATGCGGATGGATATGTTGACTTGAGCCAACGTGTGAAGTGAGGAATAAGTAATTTACATCACCGTAGCTTCAAGAATATTTAGGTTTTTGCATTTTTCGAGAACAAGATGGCAAACACCAATCTTCAATTCAAAACAAAGTAAGTTTTTGAGTCATGGCACGTGCCAAGGCTGCAAACCTTGCTAGCTGGCTAACGCAAGCTTGACTAAAGTGTCATTAAAAAGCTGCCACAATTTACACTCGTATTCCTGTTATTCCTTTTCAGTTATGTTGTTTCCAGCAAGATTGACCCGTTTTACAAAGGAGGAAAAGTGCAGGTGAGTTTTCTGCTTTGTGTAAAGACTGTCTGTGAGTCAGTGTACCCGCCTGAAATTATTTTGATTCAATATTGCACTGCCATGAAGTCAAAAGCGGTACAGCAGAGACCAAAATATGCTGACTTTCATGTGTGGGACAAGCTCCAAAACTGACTTTACAAACCTTCTCCAGAGATTTCCTATTCTGAGTAACAGTAACTAAGACAGCTAAACTGATTTTGACACATAACATCGTCTGACTGTCATCAACCTCTCTGTCTGTTTGTTTTTCAGATCAGCAAAGATGAAAAGTACATCTTTTGCACCTGCGGATCTCGTGTCAATGTTTTGGAGATCAGCACAGGGAAGATCATCCACAGTGTTGAGCATGTGAGTCCAGAATGGGTGGATACCTTTGAAGGCCAGAGACATACAACTATAATATTTACAGCAGATCCTCTATGTCAAAGACCACCACATACAGCTTTATGTGCTTCACGTTATTGTTGGGATTTTATAGTTGTGTGTTATTTAACACCCCCCTTCTAATAATCTCAAATTTAAAAGTGTCCTGACTTCTGACAGGATTCTGTGCCCTTTGATCGTCCTAAGATCCTTTCTATCTTGTCTGTCCATATTATAATTACAGGATGACCAAGAGGACATCACATCTTTCGCACTCAGCTGTGATGACGAGGTAAAGCAACATCTGAACCACCGCTCGTTATTTCAGTCAAACTTTACTGTGTGAATTCAACATACCGGCCTGTGAAAGAGCATTTAGTATACGTGTACGTCTCTGCTCTGTGTCCCACCACAGCTGCTGGTAACGGCCAGTAGAGCTCTGCTGCTGAAGCAGTGGGACTGGAGGCAAGCTCAGTGTACTCGATCCTGGAGGGCCATTCACACTGTTCCTGTAGCCAGTATGACCTTTGACTCCACCTCTACTCTCCTGGCCACAGGTCAGCAATTACAGGATTAATTGTGTCTTTTTGTGTCCCATGTTTCTGCTTGATCTGTGCTACAAAGACATTGTACCATTTGTCCTCTTGTCTCGCAGGTGGCTGTGATGGCACTATAAAGCTTTGGGATGTGGTGAAGCAGTATTGCACCCACAACCTTAAAGGGTCATCTGGCGTTGTACAGTAAGTTAAGATATCTATCAACCAGAGATGCTTTGAATCACGTGTATGTACAGAAGTTTCTTTGTTCAAAATGGACGAGAATAGTGTGAGATTACTTTTTCTTTTACTTGGAGACCTTGGACCTTTTTTTTTCTTTTTTTTTCAAAAGAAACCAAAGTTCTACAGTTAAATGTTGTCTAAACACAAGCAATTCCATTTTTTTCATGATAAACTTGGCAACATTTTGATTTAAATCAGAAAGGACTTTGATTCATGAATAGGTAAACAAGATTACATATCTGACCAGACATTTGGTGCCAACTCACTGGACCTTTTTTTTTTTATACCGTGTCCTATGTTTAGAGGTTCAACGCCCAAATAACAAAATTCCGTATCAAAGTATATGCTGTGTGTATCTTTGCAGCCTGGTCCAGTTCCACCCAGACATCAGCCGTCTGCAGCTCTTCTCCTCGTCTCTGGACTGTGGCATTCGGCTGTGGGACCTGCGCTCCAGTCAGTGTGTGTGCGTGCTGCAGAGCCACTACAGCGCTGTCACCTCCCTCAGCTTCAGCCCCGATGGCGGCACCATGGTCAGGTACGGATGGGCTGTTACGTTAAATCAAACTACTGTTTTGTGTTTTCGATTGTGTGTAACTGTGTGCTGATCTTTATTTGCAGCTCTGGTAGAGACAAGATCTGTACAGTGTGGGACCTGAAGACTCGGAAAGCCACGAGGACTGTTCCGATCTACGAGGTAAGTCTGTGAAACGTCTTATTTGAATTACAAAGAATCATTAAAATCAAATCTTGTTTAACTCTTCATGTGCAAAAATACTGCAGCTTGATGTCTGTGTGTGTTGTCTTTGTCTCCAGGCTGTGGAGGGCGTTGTGCTTCTGCCTGAGAATGAGGATTTATCTCAGATTGGAGTGAAGCGCAAAGACTTGCATTTCATCACAGCTGGCAGCAAAGGTTCAACTCTTGAACTGTCCAGATTTTGTGGACAGCCGTTGCTCAGAGCGTTGCTTTAAATGTCTCTGTCACTCACCTCTCCTCAACTTCCTTCCTCACTCGTAGGTGTATTGAAAGTGTGGGAGGCCAGCACGGCACGCTGTGTCTACACCCAGACCCTCCACTCCACCCTCAACTCTGAGGAGGAGGAGGAGGAGAAGGAGAAGGACGACGACCCCCGCAGTCTTACATATCTCCTCCACCTGCCAGCCTCTTCCAGACTGGCCGCTGTCACAGCAGAGCACAACATACTGCTCTACCAGCTGCCTGGTCTCACCACACAGCAGCAGGTGGGATGTTAAAACCAGTACTGACCAAAACATCTGCTCGTAAAATGAATTATTGGCATTTCATATCTTGATTTAATACCGTTTTATGTATATCTTTACTGTTGCGTTTGCCAAATTGTAGGTTAATAAACTTGGCAATTGAGGGTGAGAATGTATGACTTTATGTATTTTATGTGTTAATTGAATAGAAAAGTAAGACATTTTTAGCTCTTTTCTTTGCACAGTATTGAAGGCAACTTGTGTAACGGCAGGCTAGAGACCCCAGACACCCAATTCTGGTTTTAATGTCATTTATGCAGACACTGTCTTCCTTCTTCCGTCCTCTCAGTTTGTGGGCTACAATGACGAGGTGCTGGACGTGAAGTTTCTGGGTAAAGGCGACAGCCACATCGTTGTGGCCACCAACAGCTCCCAGCTGAAGGTGTTTGAGCTGCTCACCAACAGCTGCCAGATCCTGTACGGACACACAGGTTAGTCACCACCAGAGGGCAGCACGCGTACGCTTATATCCACGTGTGAAACACGCAGCAGTGTGTTTATACGTTCACCAGAGGGCAGAACCTTTCCTCGGTGCTACAGTGAGTTTGTGTTGCCCCACGGAGGCAAACGACAAAAACTGACACATGTGTAATAAACATTATTATTACGTCATTTATCTTGTACACACTTCAACTCCAATGTTTATGTGTCAACTGCTGAAATACTGTAATAATGTAAGTAAAACTACTTATGTAATATTACTACACAAGTAATAATGAACATAACTGTAACAAACTTAGAAATGTGCTTTACACAGAATAACTAATGAAATACAAGAGACATTAAAATAAATTAGGAATAATGTGATAATAAGATGATAGATAGATTGAAATGATACAACTCTTTAATAAAACATCTACCAGAAGTACAAATGGAAAAGACGGGCAGGATTAGTAAATATAAATGCTGTAATTAGAGGAACTGGAAAAGAATGCAGGTCAATCAGGTTATCTCATGTCTTTGTGTTGTTATAAAAGTGATTTACTTAACAGGTTGGATATATGCTCATCTACTGAGACACTTACTGCTTTTTTATTTAAAATGTTTTATCGGTTTCTCTTTCGCAGATACTGTCCTCTCATTAGACGTGTTCAAAAAGGGTTTTCTCTTTGCAAGCTGTGCAAAGGTGAGCAAACGTCTCTGCATCATCCAGCAACACCGCACACGTCAAACAAACAAAAGAAACATACATAGACTATACACCCTGATCTCTGTTAAGCCATTTGACACACGCAAGCTTTCCATTGTCAACACAAACCCACACATGTCAACGCATCTACTGTTTTATCAGAAGAGACTATCAAAACACAACGTAGCCAATAATAATAATATTGTTGTGTATGTTGTGTGTTTGTGTTCAGGACAGGTCAGTGCGTGTGTGGCAGATGGACAGCGACAGTGGTCAGGTGCACTGTGTGGCCCATGGCTCAAGCCACGCTAACGCTGTGGGCTCCATCACCTGCTCCAGGTAACACTTCCTGCAGTGCTAAATGAAAGAAGAAAAAAAAGAGGGAACTTGTTATAAAATAAAAGGAAATAAACGAGTATGTGTGACAGACATCGTTGTTTGTGTCCAGGATGAAAGCGTCCTTCATAGTGTCCGGCAGTCAGGACTGCACCGTGAAGGTGTGGGATCTGCCGGCAGACTTGTCTACGACGGGGACAGACGTGCATCAGCTGACCGCCCGCGCCACAGAGAAGGCACATGATAAGGTAAAATCTGCTCGCTACATCTAAACCTCCTTCAAAAAGATCGTTTTGGATGCATTTATCCTTGATACCACGTGACAAGGGTCACCGTACAGGTTTCAGCCCAGGACCTTGAGGCTGATCACATCAGAGAAACAGCTCAGGTGTCAGGTCACCTCCAGCTGTTTATGGTTTCTCGTTTGTTAAGTCCTTGTGCAGCAGGTGTCATCGTCTTCATATTTATGTTGTCAGATTACTTCACGAGTGTGGAGTAATACAATCGGCCTCGGGTAACTGATGTGCATACACATAGTCGTTTTAGACCAGAAATACGTGGCATCGAAAGGTCTATCTTTGCATCCTTTCTTCGTCAAATGAGGAGGAAGACACCTAATGCCATTTTGACTTTTCAGAGTTTCTTGTTATCTGCATCACCACTACTCTTTGATAGCTTTCCAGTAATTTCCATGCTACCGCATTGTTTTCTCTCTACTCTTACGTCATCTCTCCAGTAAAAAAAAAAAAAAAGTCACTGCTTTCATAACCTGTCTGACTTACATCACTTCGCTAATCGCTTTATCTCTCTGGGGAACAGTGGAGGGAAAGTCATTGTTTACCTTCACACAAGAAACATGATGAAATCAGGTTATGGCTTTTTGTTTTTGACTGATGCAGGCCAGAGAAACAGGGTTGTCACAAAGTCTTGAAATGTGTACCGTTGTGTTTTCAAAGTTGGGAAAATGCTTAAATTCGAAAATACTCCTTGATTTGAAGAAAGATCTTGTTTTCACTCATAGCTTTATAAGTCCTCTGTTGATCTTTGACTTCGGCAATTAGCAAGCATTGAATATATCATGATCAAAATGTGCCTTCAAAGTTAATCTGAAAAGCTGGCAAAATAAACAAAGTGACAATATACATTTCTTGCTGTGGGTGTAAAGGTATTCTGTAATCAATTTTTTTGGGGGGGGCATTTGCATTTATAGTAATTTATATGCGATGATAAAGGGTTTGACAGTCTGAACATTTCTGGTTTACGAACCTTGAATGTTCTTGAATTTTACTCTTAAAAAGCTGTATGAACCCTGGAGATAAGGCTCCAATGAGAGTGCTCAGTTCTTCCCCACAGTGCAAATGTGTCTGAACTTCACAAGTAGCTCAGAAGTGACCAACTTCTAGAAGCTTCTGTCTTTTATTTTAGTTTTAGTTTTAGTTTTAGTATTAGTCTGGAGCTTCATTCTACCCCCTCCCCCCGCTGCACTGGTGTCACAGCACCTACTTTGCTTGTCTGAAACCTGTTGTGCAAATGCACATATTTAAAAATCCTGTTTGAAAGCTGGTTACAGAAATACACTGGTTAAATGCAGCTACGTGCATTTACTCAAGTAAGATACATGAGTGTTTCTATTTCCTGACACTAACACTATACTTTTAATCCACTGCATTGATCTGACAGCTGTAGATTTTTTCCTTGACATACAAAACATATTAAAAAATAAAATAAAAACATGCATTGTAAAATATTACCCTTAAATTTGAGCCTAATAGATTAGTTGATTAGTCAACATTCTTTTTTTTTTCTTCTGACAAACTAAACAATCAATCGATTTGATCAAGACAATTATAAGCACATTAATTCATAATTAACCGAATAATTTGTTTAACTGCAAGAGTAAAACTTAAACATTAATGATCAGTAATGATGATCTAATGAAATACTAGATAATAGTATACATAGTTTATTATTAGAAATACTATTTACACTCACAGAGGCCATTTCTCTGCATTGAGTACTTTTGTACTTTAAGTACATTGTCCTGATAATACTTACATATTTGTACTTAAGTAACATTTTTAATGCAGGACTTTCACTGATACTGTGTCTGTGTTTATTACTGTTTATCTTATCTCTCACCATCAAACGAACAGGTTTTGTGTTTAAATGACATTTTATAATATCTAACTTTAACTTTGAATGCATGTAAACACAGTCCTTATTAGAATTGTAGAAGGGGAAATAAAGAAGAAGTTGAGGGGGAAACATTTTATGAAAGAGTAAATTACAACACTACATCAAAAAATAAGATTGCATACGTTGTTAAAGAGTGCCAGCTTACATGCAGATTTTAATAATAGCAGTATTATTAGCAGGGATAATTTACAGGTGAGTCCGTCTCAGGTTTATGTAAGCTGATTGTTCTAATAAGGAAGTGCAGAAAACCCGCTGGCTTCATCGCTTTCCCGTTTCACCTACTCACACCTTCGCCTCCCTCAAGGTGTCCATCAGCAGTGCCTGGTTCCTTAACTTGTCTTTTGTTGTCATGTTTCCTAGAAAATATCAGATTTAAACACAACATAAGATGTCACAACC
The DNA here is from genome assembly GCA_036024295.1 of Nannoperca obscura. Lineage (NCBI taxonomy): Eukaryota > Metazoa > Chordata > Actinopteri > Centrarchiformes > Percichthyidae > Nannoperca > Nannoperca obscura. Next base: position 23,095 of record JAVQJL010083522.1, read on the forward strand.
TTGTAAAGGGACACTGCAGGAAGTGAGAGGAATTTTCAAAATCTGTTTCTCTTTCGAAATAAATTGTAATTCATACCTCTACACCCTTTATCTGCCCCCACCTTTTTTTACATGTCGTTTCTCCGCAACAACTCCTTTTATCAACTGAATTTCCGCCTTCAAACCAGAATTTCATATAATCTATGTAATAAGACATTCGTTCCTCATTTTCTCATCTCACTTCTTCTCTCTCCAGGATGTTAACAGCGTTGCGGTGTCGCCCAATGACAAGCTACTGGCTTCGGGCTCCCAGGACCGCACGGCCAAGCTGTGGTCCCTGGCGGGGGAGGGGGACGTGGGCCTGCTGGGGGTGTTTAGGGGCCACCGTCGCGGCGTCTGGGCCGTCTGCTTCTCCCCCGTCGACCAGGTGCTGGCCACGTCCTCTGCAGACGGCACCACCAAACTGTGGAGCCTGCAAGACTTCAGCTGCCTCAAGGTGAGATTATGTATGCATGTGCGTCATATCATAGAATGATACATACGTTATGTACAGGGATTTCAGATTTAATTTGTGTTCTATTTTTTTTTTTTTTTTAAATATTATATCATTTTTTTATTGGGATTTTTTTTGTTTTTACTCTCAATTTATCAAGACATTCGAGGGTCACGATGCCTCCGTTCTGAAGGTCGTCTTTGTGAGCCGAGGCACTCAGCTGCTTACCAGGTAACCCCACCTACCCGTCATGCAAAGCTTTTATTCCCACAGAATTACACTGTCACTTCACGTCATTTCAGATGTCTGATTGTCATCATCTATTTCGGAGACTCTTTACCGGCATCATTTGAATTTCAAGAACAAGAGCAATATTCTGTTTGCATTGCATTGTGGGAGAATAGTGTACACTGACATAATTAAACCCTTTGAAAACATCATTTTCAGTAAAGATTTATATGTCAATTCTTTTTTTGGAACAAATTCCTTGTATGTGTAAACCTACTTGGAAATAAATCTGGTTCTGATTCTGATAACATTTTTACATGAATTGTTTTGTCTGACTAACAGTCCAAAAGTCAAAGATATTCAGTTCAAAATTATATAAATCACAGAAAAGCAGCAAATCTTCTCCTTTTAAAAGCTCGTACCAGAGAATGTTTGATACAAAATTGTTGCAGTGTTTAAATTAAAACAGTTGACTCCCAGTTGTAGCTCACCCCTCGTAACCACGCTCTGTCCCCAGTGGCTCAGATGGTTTAGTGAAGCTGTGGACCATAAAGACCAATGAGTGTGTGAAGACGCTGGACGCCCACCAGGACAAAGTGTGGGGTCTCCACGCCACCCGCAAAGATGACAAGATGGTGACCGGCTCAGCAGACTCCACCATCACCGTGTGGGAGGTCAGTGTGTCAGCTTTTGAACAGAAAGCTGCATTGATTAGCAAACAAACTTGCAATATCTTCCTGTCTTGTCATTAGTGTTGCTTCCTCCTTGCTTTACATAAATGTCCTGGCAGGATGCAACAGTTTTACAAACGTGTCCTTTCAATTTAGTCGAATGGCATTGTGGGACATGAATCACAAAATAAAAGTAATACAAATGAAATAAAGATTGAAATAGAAAAAGAAAGAATAGAAAGAACTAGTTTGGACATTTGTAGAACATGAACATGTGTGATTTGTTATGTAACAACTCAGAATTCAGTATATTATAAATGTGTATATATGTGTGTGTGTGTGTGTGTGTGTTCAGTATTCAGTGGGCAGTGCACCCAGTGCTTGTTTGGTCAGTGTTTGCAGTTATCCAGCCTTCTAGAGTACCCTTTAACTGAACAATCATTCCACATCTAATCTAACTGGCTCTGTTAAGCCGACCTTTTACTTTAACTGAATTCTCTCTTTTTATTGGGCGGTAAAAGGAGGAATTTTCTTTGCACGGATCAACAGATAATCACAGAAATATTTTATATTTTGTCCACTGCTAGGATGTGACTGAAGCGGAGCTGGCAGAAGAGCAAGCCAAGCAGGAGGATCAGATACTCAAGTGAGTTACACACAACATTATCTTTTGATCAAACTGATCACAGATCGGGGTGATCGCGTCATCCCGCCCTGAAGACGTCCGTCACTCAAACTGAAGTGGTGGACTAACAAAAGTCCTGTCGCATTTTTGGGGGAGGTCAGAGATCCTGGAGGGATCACTCCGCCCCAGACCTGACTTTGGTCAACTTTCCTCCTTATAGCTCCACCCGGTCTGTTGGTCCATCACTTTATAATTAAACGGAGACTGTGTGAGGCTAACGTAGACCTCACAGGGTCACAGGTGAAAAATAACACGAAAAAACAAAGTTTACATACATTTGACGTTGCGTGTTTATTGCAAAAGCTATACCCGCAGTTAATAGGATTGATTGATTAATCAAACCATATAAATGTGTTGGTATCCAGTTTCTCAATTTTTTATTTTTTTTGGAACATTACACTTTGAGCTAATTTGCAGTAAAAAATGTAGGATCTTTTATACAAATATTACACTAGTTAATTTGCAGTAAAAAATGTAGGATCTTTTATACAAAAATGTTTTGTTTTTTTAATGCATACGGGTGCATGTGCCTGTCTGTGTACAAACACTTGTGTTTCTTGTGCCTGAAGGCAGCAGGAGTTGTCCAACCTGCTTCATGAGAAGAAGTACCTGAAGGCCCTGGGGCTTGCCATTTCTCTGGACCAGCCTCACACTGTGCTCAATGTGATCAAAGGTACGTTGTGCTGCGACGCTTTTCCACTCTGGATTTATGATTATATTGACCAGTGGACACTAAAGAGCTGACAGGAAATGAGGGAAAGAGAGGCGGGAAAGGACATGATGCGACAGAGGTTGCGATGTACATGTTCAGCGCCTTAAACCCATAGGCTGCCAGGACGCCTCTATTCCAACCTTTGCTTGATTTTCACATGATTTTCCAGTTCATTATGTAGTTTTCATCCCTCTCGAGACGCCATATCTCGTCTTGCATCTCTGTCCGTCACCGTTTAATCACCGGTTATCTTGTCAGCTCTCGTCACTTAAAAAGCGGATTCCTCTGAGCATTGATGCATGCACGGTGAAAACAAAATCTCACCAGTGTCCCACTGGATCTGCACGCATGTCATTCAGTGCCTGCGGCCAACACATGCATTCTTAGTTTTGTAATGATGATTACGCCATGGGCATTCCAGTCTTGCTAGTCTTGCTTACAGTGGAAAGAAGCCAAACCCAGGTTCACACAAGGGTGCACTGCTTTTGTAATCCTATTGTTTACGTATAGATTCAGCCCAATGTTTTTGTTTTATTCGTTTGACACAAAAATAATATTGGTTATTTGTGGTGTGTAATTAAAACCAGGTTCCTGCATACTGTCTTAAGAAGTTATCCATTCCCACTGACCTGCTATCGTGCAGCAATGTGTAGTTTATATTCTGTGAATTTACTGTTCAAAACTAATTCATTGAGAGAAACTGACTTTATAAGGAAGGGGTTTCAGTGGCACCAGATGAGACTGTGGCATTGCTACTCCAAAGGCATCCGTTTCATTTTCTGTAAAATAACACTGAACAAAAGAACAAAACATAAGCCCACACTTTTGTCTCGTTCTGAATGTCTTTGTTTGTGAATTCGGTCTGTTGCTTGTAGCGATCCGTCAGGGGGATGATAGCCGCGAGCTGTTGGAGAAGACGGTGCTGAAACTTCGACAGGATCAGAAAGGTAACGTGGTCGATAATGTCCTTCAACCGTTCTAATGATCGAACACAGAAACCACAAGAAAAAAAAGAAATGTTCTGAAGTGATTTTAAAGTTGAAACGTCAGATTAATGTCTGAAAATAGTAATTTAATGACATTTTTAAATTTTCATTCAAACTGGGGAAAAAAAGCCCTCTGGATGTGAACAACATAGATCCCAATATTTTAACAACGCACTGGAAAAATAAACAAAACCTTTGAATTTCACAAGCCTGCTAGCATGTCAAAGAGGAACACAGTCTCAATCCTCTCAGATAACTGAACGTCAACAGGCCACATAAAGAATATCTGTCTCTTATCTTTCTTCCCTTTGCACCGTCACCACTGGCTGCTGGCCAATTTCTCGATATATGTTAACCCCACTCAAGAGTCGATACTGCGCTACTGCGTGGTGTGGAACACCAACGCCAGAAACTGTCAGGATGCCCAGGCCGTCCTCCAGGTGCTCCTCACGCACCTGCCGCCCGAGGAGCTGCTGCAGTACCAGGGCGCCCGAAACCACCTCGAGGGACTCATCCCATACACAGGTCAGCGGGGTCGGTGGGTGGGCGGGCGTGTGTGTGTGTGTCAAAAGTGACACAAATAGTTTGTGTCAGGCAGAGGAGAAGACAATGAAGTGTATTTATATGGCATTAATCCAGAATATATGCTACGATTATTGTAAAATATACTCTTTGTGAAAGTGTATGTGAAAACAAGGCCTCTCCCCACACCGTAGACAGTGAATGGGTAGATGATATAAAACAAAATGGGACTAAATAACCATGTCTGCCAAAGAAACTGAAATCTAGCTAAATCAAAACTATTGCCATTGGCATCGAGTACATAATAAGAACAAGAGCAATAAACAATAACTTGAACGAGTGCCAAAGAAGCGTGTAAAGTAACTCTAAAGCTGGTATGTTGACTGACAAGATTTAAAGGCGTCTGTCACCCTGCTGTAACTGCAGGGACTCTCCCACAAGGTGTGTTTTGTCTGCTGTCAAAGGCACACGCAACAGTGCATCCCCTGGTACCAGGAGCTGAAATATATTTAGAGCCAATGTAAAGAGAATGCGAGTTGAATGTTGTTTGTGTCAAGAATCTGGCAGGTTTGACTGTAGATTGTGGTAAACTGGAGAAACGGCACATTTAAGACATTTAACACTAGAGACGGCAGGTATTTGTTCCAGAGTGACTCCTTCCCTTTCTTTTCTGTGGGTCTCAACATGAACACAATAAACAAAGGAGTATATTCTAGTTTACGGAAGCAAAGTGGATGTAAAAATGACTAATGTATGGAAGTAAGCCAACGTTGCCTATTACAAATCTCATCCTTTCCTGGTCCCCATAGCTCTGGTTACTGACTAAAGTTACTCTTCTCTCTCTCTCTCTCTCTCTCTCTCTCCCACAGAGAGACACATGCAGAGGATTGGCCGTCTGCTGCAGGCGTCCATGTTCCTGAACTACATGTGGCAGAAGATGAGAGTGACCGGAGCACCATCCAGGTGAGGGAGCCCCGGTAAACAGCCCCGGTGCAGACATCTTGTTTAAGGGAGCCATGGCCAGGAAACACGATCCAGGAAGTCCAGATGTTATGTACTACTCTGAGACAGGATTTTACTGCTCCCAAAAGTTAATACGGCTGCAACAACTCTATCTTTCATCGCAAGTTCACGTTTCAAAGTAATTTCCAAGGAATGTGCTCCTGATTTTATATTATTGGCTAACGCAGTGCCGGATGACGGCACGTTGAGTTTGCACCGAACGTTGAGCTTGAGCTCCCTGTATTAGCAACCCCGCTGCCCTGACAGACTGAATGAGAGGTGTCAAACAGAGGTATTCGACTCTCCCATGCTTTATTTAACCTCTCAGGTCACAGATTAAAGCTCGGCAACTTCCTCACCCACAGCACAAAAGTGCATTCAGTGTTCAATAGCACACAAGTTAACCGTCTGACAGTCTGCAAGTCTTTATCTGGGTTATAAATGACATAAAGACTGCAGTCAGTCTGGGCGAGGTTACAACACAGAGGCTGTGGATACAGGGATGTGTTTTTTTTAACTAAACAGCATTCTCAGCGTTAAACTATGCTTACTGCCACATTTTTCCCATTCCTGAGTGACATTTTGGCTGTTTGTAAAATACCAGGTGCCAGGAGGGATTTACAACACGTTTGTGTCATTAAAATTGAAAATCATCACATACAAAATGGCACATAATGTTTCTACAGTTAGCTTGTGGATATATAGCATATTAATAGGTTTCATTTCACATTTCTATCATTTAAACTCAATATATGTGTCTAATTATTGAAAAGATGTTGTTAAAAAACGACTAAAAAGTAATGAATCTAATGCGCGTTGGTATTTCCTGTCTAGCATGGGCCAGGATGAAGAAGCAGATACCACTCCTCTTGCACATCCTTTCTTTATGATTGACAAGGAGAAAGGAATGGGCAGCGGCGATGAGGAGAAACGAGATGGGGATGGCAGCGATAGCGGACAAGATGAAGATCCAAATTGCCCAGCTGAAGAAGAAGGAGGAGGAGAGGAGGAGGACGATGAGGTCAGTGTCACCAAGAAAGCCTCCGCAAGCAACGGGCGAGCAGCAAACGAAAAGAGCGCCAAAACAAACGGCGACCACCACTCTGACAGTGAGGAGAGCTCAGGAGAGGAAGACGAGGAAGAAGACACAACAGTAAAAGGGATGAAAGGTCTCCCTGTTTCTTCCACTCAACAATGCCAAACATTTGCCAGCTGACAGGGCTCTCCAAGCTGATCACAGACGACCCCCCCCCCCCCGGCCGGTCGGCGTATCTCGGACCCTTAGCTAGAGTGACACGCTGAATGTG
>JAVQJL010083537.1:0-10178 GCA_036024295.1 Nannoperca obscura
TTATTAATTTCCAAGAGAAATCCTTTCCAGCAGCTTGAAAGGAGGAAACATAAGGTCATGCAAGTTACGGTAAAGTGCAAAAAGAAACTATAATAAAATCAAAGGTAAAAATACAATATACAAAAATAAAAATTTTGGGAGATTTCCCAGTTTGTTCTTTCACTGGCAGCTAATAATAACCTTTCAGTTATTAACTCTCACTTCAAACTGAAATCAGACAAAGTGGCTGGAATATTTTTTTTAAATTGGATGGAGGATTTTGTTATATTTGTCATGAAAGTTGATAGATGATAATTGAACCATTCAAATGTGCTTGGTGGCTTTTTTAAATATTTAGATTTTTCTTTTATATTTCTTTTAATGGAATTTATTGTTCCATAAACCAAATCAGATAAAAGACAGGAATGATTAAATTATGTTAGGACTTGTTTCATACATATTAAAGGAGGCAGCAGCTGTTTTTCACTTTTATAATGTGTGCTTGAATTATTAATAATAATAATAACAATAATGACAATAAGAATTATAATAATAATAGCAGTTTACTAAAACACATATTTATATTGCAATAATTAGCGATCAAAACATGACTTTAGACTCATCCAAAGTTTTCAGGGCTAAGCATACTAATTATTTTCAGATCAAATTATTCAAATGAAACATGAGGAAATGTCTTTGGTTGAAATGCAAACAATGATGAGGGGTAACAAAGCTCTGTCTAGAACATTGGGTTAGAACATTGCCCAATAGTAACTGAAAATACTATTACTGCACAAACTCTACCAAATCTCCAATAACTACAATTAGCCCAACTGATCTCCATCATAATGTCTATATACTGTACATTGACTGTGAATTCCTTTTTGGCAAACTTAAGATTGTCCCCATGTATAGCACATGTAATATAAACAAACTATTTCCTTTTTTGGTGTATAATAACACGTTATGGTCTTTTCTGTATTTGTCACCTTCATTAAAAGTGCACTCTCAGTTTGTGGTAAAGGGAAAGCTCACCACTTCACTGCTTTTCTACATATTAGGTTGTAAGAAGAAAAAAAAAAAACATTTTATATTTGCAAACATTAATTATATTTGGCACCTACAGCAGTGGCGTCTGTGTGAGCCCAAAAAATAAGAAGGTAAAATGTAAACAAAAGACAACGGTGAAGTACTGGCCTAATACCAAGCAGTTGTCATGAATACCAAACATACATCAAATTACAGATAAGCGTAACATAGTGCTCAGTAGAGCTTCTAATAAAGCAGAGGACTGACATGTAGCACACAAAGGAAGCTCCACTGCTACAGAGAAGAAAGTGAATTTCTTCAAGAACGTCTAACTTTAACACTGATCTCGTCAACCTCCTCTAACATGGCAGGTCAGTCAGGTTATGGGATTGGACACATTAGGGATTAAGGATTAAAAAGTGGATTATAAAGGCTCCCCCTGTCCCAGGATTTGCTATGTGACATATTCATACATGGAGATGTGACTGGTCAGACTGGTTAAGAAGGGAGGGATTTTTTCTCTGAGCTTTAAGCCGGTCCAGTGGTGGACTGGAAGGTTTTAACAACGGAGCTTAGTCCCACTGGAATGATGAATGATGATCAGGTTGTCAGGCTGTGTCATCGAGCAAAGCTGTCACTTGCCCCTGCTTCCTCAATGGCTCAATGGATCTTTTGACATAATAGTTTTCAAAATGGCTTCCCTTTTCCATGGGTCTTTGTTGCAATCCAAGATTTTTTGAGGACATTCTGGGGGAAAGCTGTGTTCATGGGAGTTTTGGAGACATTTGCTCAGGAAAGACTTTCCTTCTATGAGATTTCAGTGTTTTTTTTGAAAATGTTTCTGGGACCTTTAGGAGTCTTTCTAGGGATTTCACTTTAACTTAATTCACTAAGGCCCCCAGAGGTCTTTGAGGGTGTTTTGGGAAATTATCTTAGGAGAAGGGTCCAGAGAATCTTAGAATAATAATAATAATAATAGTAATAATAATAATAATAATAATAACTGGATTTATACAGCACCTTTAAAAACAGAGTTTACAAAGTACTTTAACAGACAAAGCAAAAGCAGCATACCCAGAAAGCAATATAAGGACAGAAAGCCAAACGGTAAAACAAATACAAAACAAAAGGAAAATGAATGATCAATAAATACTAAAAGATATTAACTGAAATAGTAAAATTAAAAAGACAATAAAGCAAAACAAGAGCAAGGTAAGAAATTAATGATAAATACATTAAAAATACTAAAACGTTTTAAGCAATAAATGAACGATGAAAAGAAAAAAAACAATGCAAGACTATAAAATGGGTTTAAAGAAGTGATTTAAAAGAAGTCACTGAGTCTTATCTCCTCTGACAGTCAAGTCAAGTCAAGTCAAAGTGGACAGGTCGTTCCAAAGCCGAGGGGCCCTGTCATGGTCACCTTTAGATTTAAGCCTCGGCTCTGGAACGGCCAGAAGGGTCTAACCTGAGGAAGGCTACAAACTGGCTCATATGGGGCCAGCATTTCTGCTTTATAGCTTGGGACTAGACCCAGATGTGATTAAAAAGTAATCAATAAAATCTTAAAATCTATTCTAAATTAAACAGGAAGCCAGTGTAGGGAAACCAGGGCTGGGGTGATGTCATCTGTTAAAACCAGTAAGAAGCTGCTGCATTCTGAACTAGTTGGAGGTTTTTGGTTTATGCCAGAAAAGAGAAATTTGAAGTAGTCAAGCATTGGTTTGATTCTGGAGATTGGGAGCTTATAAATAAAGAATAAAATAGGACCTAAAATTGAACCTTGTCGTACACCACAGGTATTATCAGTGAGTCCTTGAACCCTTTTAATTACTCTTCTTCTCCAGCTCATGAGTACTTGTGGATGTTTAGGTACCTATGAGGGTTCTTGAAAGGGTTCCAGTAACCAATGAGGAAGGTCTTGGTTCTCCAGGGGGAACTTATTTCAGCAAAGCCCCAAGGGGCAAGGAGTAGGGTCATGTGAGTCTTGAAAGGGTGTCAGGACCTACTGATGGAGCTGCAAGGGACAAGTCCTTGAACAGGGTTCTAGAGAAGGTTTTAGGGATTTCTGGATGTCTAGTTGTTCCAGGGGCCATCAGGGCATTCCAGGGGAGTCCAAACAGGCTTGCATGGCCTGATATGTTTGTTTGAAGGTCAGAACCAGTTCTATCAAACAAACCAAGTGTATGCAGAGTCAGGGAGGTCTGCATCATCCATTCCAAGCCTCGCCAATCAAAACCCCATATTATCAGCGATCAAATACCACTCGCTCTAACAGCTGAATGGGCCTAATCACATATATTGTCGACATATCATCTCACATACAAAACGAGAAATTAAAGGCTTGGATGTAAATGAAAAACAACAATCTCTCCATCAGATGCCACCATCGCCAGAGTCTCGGCTGCCGGCCAAGTCAAAACCTACTGTAATGTCAGGATGCCACCAAGTAACACCAAGCGTGGAATGAAGAGAAAAAGAGGGATGAAGAGAGAGGGAGGGATAAAGAGATGGATGAGGAGAAGTGGGTGCAGCTGGTGCTCTTTGTCTCTCCAGTGCTTGGTCCTCGGAGCTTCAGATCCACTGGGAGGGCAGAGAAAGCCCCAGTAATGACATGCTAATGTGACTGTCAGGAAAGAAAAGTAGAGAGATCGGAAATTGCGCCAATTCTCTGCCGTAAATGGGCAACATTGCAAAAAGGAGGGGAAATACTCCCCGTCCTTTTTATATGAAAAGTGATAAAAGCCTCGATAAATCCCAATAAAAAGGGATTTTGAAGATATGAGGCAAGCAGATAAGAGCGAAATGGTGGAGTAGGGATGCAGGTGGGGGAGGATGGATAAAGGTGTAATTTTGGTTGGAAAGAGTGGAAGCGTACAGGGCCTGCTGGGAAATCTGCATGTGGCGTTGGATGGTTTTTGGCTTTGCATCCCAGTTTAACAACAACCTGTTTTGAACTCCCTTATAAAGCAGACCAAAATGAAAGGTGAACAGAGTGACAATCGCCTCCATCATTGAGGTATACACTCATAAACCTGCATGTCTGACAGTCCAGAATAAAAGAATTCCAGTACTGACTGAAGATGCAACATTAGATTGTTTGCATTTATGGCTATTTGAAAAAAAGTGTGAAGATGCTACATGTGGCCTTTGTTAACATCAGCAATTGATCACTATATTATTTCTGACACAAGTCTATTATCTATTAATGAAAGAAACTAAGAAGACTCAGTGTTGACCGGCCTATACACTATATATTTTTTTAAGGATTTATAAGAAAATCAAATGCTTCTGACTCAAAAGAAGATGATCTCTCAAAGTAAAATTAGGTCAAACTTGTAACATTACTAGCAATGGCGGAATGGCACAAGATACAAAGTGAACAGTATTTTCCAACAAGTTTATGTTGTTTGCAGGAAGGGAAATGTATAGCAATGGATGATGGGGAATGTAGTCTTACTTACATTTACATTGATGTCTCAGCACTTGTTTGAGTGGTGACGCCATGGTCTCACTTGTTCACTGTAATCTTACCAATGACCGGTTTTGACTTTGTGTTTGTAGTGTGTGTATTGAGATGTATTTAAAAGATCATTAGCATGCACATGCTTCCAAACAAAGAAACACTATGTGAGTAAAACAGCTGCAGTAATTTTTTTACAGTGCATCTCACTTCTGCAACTGTTTATTCATTAGCACACATGGATCTGCATTTAATTCACAATGTATCTCTTTCTGGATACATTCTGAAACAATGCTGCTAATTAAGAAACAAATGGCCCACTCCATAAATTAGCAATGCTTGTACTTTCTTTTTTTTTTAAATAATTGTGCTTAATTAAAAGATTCCTGACTTTTCCTCAGACTGTCTGCTGGTGCTTATACTTATGACTAACATGTAAAGAGTGTATCAACATGAAGAACACATTAGATCTAAATGTTTTTTTAATGTCTAGGTGGAATATGGCTGTAATAAGGCCTTAACACAGGGTGAACATTATTATTAGATTTCTTATTATTGATACCTTAATTGATAATATTAAACTAAAGTGTGACAGCAGTTAAAGGAGCATAATAAGAAGCATAAAATATATTATATTCATAAAATATAATTTTTCACCAAACAGGCCTAAAAGGACTGATAGGTTTATCACATTAATATTATGTTGAATATTTAGCTTTTTCTTTTGTATTCATATCAATATTTGCATGAGGGAGACACAAAACATCCTTGCGGCTAACATATGCCATGTGTTATATTTATAGTACACATACTCAATGTGCACCTGTAAAAGAGTGTGTTGATGTGGGTGTGCATGTACTCACTGCACATTTGAGTATTTGTACGCTTGCTTTAAGATATATTTAGTTGTTTTTCCCTCTTTGTCCTGGCACATAAATGCACTAATTATAATGCATTTTACTTCATTCATGTCAGAAATTTGCCAAATTTAGTTTTGTGAGATACTTTTATAATAAATATAGATTCAACAAGCCTGAATGGAAATTCTAAGCATTTACACTTGCCATTATGTTGTGTATGTATGTATATGTACACATATTATTATAGCTGGTAACCTAAGAGCTCAGAAACACTTCCATCCAATACATTACACAGTATATTAGGTTGCCATCGTGTGTGTTTCCTTAAATATCTATAGAAATCATCAGACCATAAAAGGTTTAACTGGAATACAAGAACAAACAGTTGTGTTGGGCAGAAGGGGTGTAAGGGTGTCTGTGTCTCTGGGTGTGTGTGTGTGTCCTAAATATGACAGATGAGTGTAAGGTGTGGGTGTATGAGCACCTAATTGGCCCAGATATCACAGAATGAAATATTCATTTGGAGGCTCTTCATCTTTTGAAAAGGGAATCCGGTGTGTAATGATGAAGTCGGACTATTTTATCTGACATGCACCCCACTGACACGCTTAAAGCTCGCCATGCAACACCTCCCACCACCCACACACACACACACACACGTACATGCTGTGCCTCTGTACACAAACATACATAGATATAGTTATGAAGTAATGCATACACATAAACCCTGTGATCATAGCTGTATACAAGTCATAAGTACACTTCATATTGTGAATACACACCACACACCTTCCTCTCCTGTGCTCACTGCAAGGTGGGGAGCAGAGTGCAGTGCAGAGGCGAACTGCTACAAAGTGTGGCATAAATTAACATCATCCATGTGTGCCAGGTAGCAGAGGAGTGCTGTGAAATCTAACAAACAAAATAACAATCCAGGAAAAATCTGTTTGTAAATTGTGTGTTTCAGTTTGACTATTTTTAGTGTGCGTGAAACCTTTGTCGTCCATCACTAGTCACTTTCAAGTTATCTCGTCATATCATTGGTTGCACGTTGAAAGGTCATCAACAAACAAGGTACAAGAAAGTAAGGGTGCTTCCACACGTAGCACTTCTATGCACCTGTACTGTATCACCAAGCATGCTCTAGTTTTTTGTTTAAAGGCAATGTACTCTTGACTTTTGATGATTTTCCACTTACTTGTTATTATAATGCCAAATAAATGCAATGTAAACTTTTTGAAGGATGAGATGACGGGAACTTCACAAACATTCCCAAACCCAGTGATGAATGTTGGTCACTCACCATCTAGACTCATGGTTGATATTGAAGTTGAATCTTGCCAATTAAGATGAGTCCAACTCTCTCACAGAGCAACTAAGTCGCCCTCCTTCCCTCCCTAATCTGCCCTTCTCTCCACACTGGAGTAACAACTGAGGAGTCCCAGGAAAAGGAGGTGAACCAACGCCCTACACCCTCCTCATACTCCTCCTCCTCCTGCATACCCCCCAGAACCTCCCTCCGACCTGGAAACCTCTGGGACCAGCTCACACACATGCACACACTGATTTTACCACCACACACCCAGCCACTATAGCTTTGGCACGTAGCAGCACAGGCCTTGGCACAGTTCACCTTAATGAGTGGCGGATTTGAGCCCCCTGTCACTGCTAGGTGGCCGAGAGAGATAGAGAAGTCGAGAGAAACAGAGAGAGAGAGAGAGAGAGAGAGACCTGATTGAGCAGGGTGGATTGTGGAATTGGCATATGTGTGTTTCTGCAAGGCCTTGGCTGGCCAGCCGGTGACTGAGCTCTCAGAGCTCCCCTGAAGTGACACTGAACAGAGAGAAAAAGAGAAATGGAAAAAAAACCACAACCACAATGGGGGTTTTGCCCTTTGTATGGACAATTAATTAAAATCCATTTATTTCCTCTTTTCATTCATTCTGTTTCTCTGTCTCTCTTCTGTTTAACCAAAGCTTGTAAAAGCTGGCCACAGAGAGAGGCGAGTGTGGCCAAACTGGAGCAGTCCCATCCAAACCGCAACCAGCTGACATCCTTCATGGAGCTGCTGAATGGAGGAGGAGGAGAAACAATGGCTGCTCTGCATTAGAGAGCACAGTCTCTATAGGCCTGAATAGGTTTTTAACCGGAGCCAGCCTCAGCCACAAGATGAAGCATTTTCAAAAAATATATTCACATGTCCTGTCATCATTATATTAGTTTGTGTTCAGAAGTTATCTCAGGGCTGTGTTCGTGTAAAGCAGGTCTAGGCCATACTCTACTAGAGACCCAACAGTTTCCACCATGAGCAAGCACTTTTGGGCAACAATAGTGGTCATGGCTAAAAGAAACCAACAATAAGTGTTTATATGTGAACATTATTAAAGGCATCAGTCAGACGCTTTGTATGCCCAACTATCCAAACTCCCTCCCAAAGGCCCAGTCACAAAACATTCTGGAGTGAAATCAGTTAATTTGAATGGAATCACTACTATCACAAAATCCACATATGCAGGCCAAGAAAATCTGTATGTATCTTTTGCATGATCTTGGCCTGCTTATTTGTACCATTAACCGATAAGAAACTCTGCTGACAGGGCTGACCTATGAGGGAATGTGTAGACCTGGAGAGTCCAAAACAGAGGAAGCCATGATGGCCTATTAGCTGACCACTAACTTTTATTTAACATTGCTCAGCTGGAGTATAAACTACTCCACAAAGTCTGCAGGCAGAAAGGCTCTATTAGACAGAGGTCGATGGTGCAAACGTATCTCTTGAAAAACCTCTATAAGCTAAAAAACTTGCTGACAGATGGTTAGCAAGCCAGCTAGCTTGAGCTATTTTTGACTGACTAGCATCATTATGTTCCCAGTTGGCTAGCGTATTAGTGGTTAGCACTATGTCAATTCAATTCAATTAAATTTTATTCATATAGCGCCATATCATAACAAAGTTATCTCAGGGCACTCTATCGCATGAAGCAGGTCGAGACCAACTTCCTCACACACAAAGACCCAACAATCCCACCATGAGCAGCACTAGGTGACAATGGCAAGTAAAAACTCCCTTTTAACAGGTAGAAACCTTGAGCAGAACCAGGCTCTAGGTGGGCGGTCATCTGCCTTGACCGGTTGGGTTGAAAAAAAGGGAGGCGGGGGGGTGCAGGAGAGAGCAGGAGGAAGTAGAACATACAGTAGTAACAAAGCAGTAACAATAATGGCAACAACGGCGAAGCAGGAACACGGGGGCAGGAGGAGCAACCACAGATCCAGACTCTACAGTGCCAGAGGCAGAAACACCTGCAGAAATCTTTAGAAGGAGAGAGAGAGGGGGGTCACTGTTCTAGCACCACCTATTCCACGTCACTTGTGGTGCGAACATGCAGGGGTTTGGACACAGCATAACAACATCCATTAGTCTTCAGAAAAATTCAGGTTGTTCTTAGTGTTTTTATAAAATGACCAACAGTGCTTTTTTCATCAGTAACACCACTATTAACGTGATAACCTAAAAGTGAAGAACCACCAAGAAAAAAAAAACATAATACACTCCATGAATTATATATTGGCAATAAGAAGTTAATAAGTTCACATGCTGTATTTATTTCCCTGGATGAGGGTGGGGTGGACGTGTAGCGTGTGTAGCATAGCATACATTAGCCCAGAGTTTGTGTTCCATCATTGAATATAATCCAGAGTTCTCCAGAATCATCCAGTTTCACCATTCTGTCTGGCGAAAGGGTTATTTTTTGTGTATGAGTGACATACAGATAATACGATGTGGAGGAAATGTTGTCGACTCTTGTTCTCAACCACATGCATTTGATGCTTTTGCATCTCAGGCACTCAGATCACATTGAAGAGTTTAATATTGATCAAATCAGCAAGCATTTGACTGCCTTTGCTTAATAAATACTGTCTTGTTCTGTATTCTTCCTCCTGACAGTCCATGCTATTCTTCATCACTCTTTCACCAATTCATCACTCCCATCAGACTCCTCTCATTCCTCTCTCTCTCTCTCCCTCTGCACTCTGTCCTGGATAGACATAACATATGATTTCTCAATCTGACTGTAATTCAGACCCTCTGCCTTTATGAATAATGGAGTGAATCTGACAGTAGTCAGTTTAACATAAATACCGCCATCAGCCATGACGTTAATTGCCCTCTGATTCTGCCAGTTATGGTGATAGCAGAGATGGCTGGTGCACAGAGAGGCCAGGAGGGAAAGGAGCCCTGAATGGGAGTTATAGGGGATGAGGCTTGGACACGTGAGAGACCAGGGTGGATTCTGGAGGAGTAGGTGGTCAGTAGGAATCTAAGACCAGGACAGTTAGAGGAAACTAGTAGTCTGGGGCCAAGTGGGAGGCCAGGAGGAAGCAAGACGTATGAGGCCTGGAGGATCAGGCAGGAGGAAGAAGATGAGGCCCATAGGAGTAAGTGTAGGAGGAAGGCCAGGAGGAAGAGGAGGATGAGGCCTAAGAGTGTGATTAAAAAAATGATGAGGCCTGGATACTGTATCTGAGACCAGGAAGAACAGGATAGATCGGAGCACCCAGAGGAAACCCATGAAGACAGTGGGAGAACATGCAAGCTCAACACAAAAAAGAACCACTGAGCCGCCGCTGTGCCTGCTGGGAAATCCACTGCTGACAAAGTTACACCCCAGGGTTTCATTGAATTGCATTGTCTTGTGTAGTACCTTGTTTGTCTCACCTGTACTTTAAACACCACCTTATAGCTTAGTTTACTGATAGATAGATAGATAGATAGATAGATAGATAGATAGATAGATAGATAGATAGATAGATAGATAGATAGATAGATAGATAGATAGATAGATAGA
>JAVQJL010083543.1:0-23969 GCA_036024295.1 Nannoperca obscura
CAGCCTCGGTGTGTTTCTCTCCAGATCTCCTGCGGGATGTCCGCAGATCTGGTCACCATGGCGGCTTAAGTTCAATCAGCTGATCCCGGGTGTAAAGTTGTTGCGCTCAGCTGACTGCAAGTGAAAGTACCTCCAGAGCGAACAGAAACACCAAAAACCTCTCAACCAGCACATTTGTGGAGGCCCGGCACCAACAAGTCAACACCAAACAAAAAACCCATAAGTACAAAGTTAAATAACAAAAAGATTTAAAAGAGCAAGTAAGACGAGCGGAGCAACCGTATCGGGCAGCAAGGACTTACAAGCGCATGGGCACTAGAACCAATGACTATGACTAATGACTCCATACTTCCAAACACAATATTATCCATACCACTTGCTTACAAATATAAAGCACAAAACTCACTGACACACATAAAAACAGTCTAAAAACAGGAATATGATAGTGTAAATATTATACTTATGACCATGTGATATTTCAGGTTTTCTTTTTTAATAAATTTGTAAAAATTTCTACATTTCTGTTTTTTTTCTGTCAAGATGGGGTGCTGAGTGTACATTAATGAGAAATAAAATGAACTTTTTCTCAAATGGCTGCAATAAAACAAAGAGTGAAAAATTTAAAGGGGTCTGAATACTTTCACTGTAGGTGAACCGCACACCATTTGGAGGTAGAACCACATTTCTGGACCCCACACCCAGACGTGACAGGATTTTTAAATTTTTACTAAACTTGAATGTTGAATGTTCTCATGGCCTCAGCACCTCTGCATCCCTTGCCATCTTTCTTTTCTCCATTCTCTTACTTCCTCTTCCTGTTCACACCTCTCCCCTCCCCTTCATCTTTCCCTCCGCATTCTGTTTACCTAATACATTCTGGGGCTTTCTGTCACTTAGTTTTCAACTTTTAACAAATTTTAAAGTAACTGTTTGTACCCACAGGCTTTAATTAGCACCGCCTTCTCTGATGGTGGTACATATTTTGAGTACCTGTACAGATCGCTGGAGGAGAGGAGAGTTAATTGCCTTTCGCCTTTTGGTAGTCTCACAAAGATTTTGATCGACTGCAGTGTTAACTTGGAATCAAACTAATGCATGCCAAAGTAATTTGCAGTCTCAGCCAATATTATGCTATAAGAGAGAGTAAGACTACATGGTTAATTAATATAAGTTTACCTTGTAAATGTGTGTCAATACGGTTGTTACACTTAAATATACGTGTGACACCTAAGACATTTTCTTTTTTCTTTCACCCAGTGAGAAATGTATTTGGCCTAAGATTCAAAACATCTTAATTGGGGCTAGCTTAAACACAATTTGGAAACTAAATTTAGCATGTTCTTTTTCTGTCAGCGTGTTTGCGCTCGATGTGAAGTGGTCTAATTGGGGCAACCTTGAGCTTCACATATTCTAAGACACCCCTGCTCTGTTTGTTTAACTTGACTCCCTTCTGGTATCTGTGCACCCTGCAAACCCTCTTTTCCCTCATTCCCACTCAGTGGCTTACTGTGGTATGCTGTATGTATGTGTGTGTGTTTTAAAGTTTTTGTTTATTGTTGTTTTTCCCACACATGTTTACAGAAGCTTGCTAGAGACAGCTGGGCAGACAAAAGATGCCAGAAAGACAGGCAGGTGGATGAGCTGTGGCAGCTATTTACGTCTTGTCCAGCACAACTTGAGACAGGCAAATGGACAAACTGTGGTTTGCTATTAAGGCAGACGATGTTTCTGCATAATTATTTCATATTTTTTCCAAAGAACAGAACATATACCATGTATATGGATAAGAACTGGTCTGTATCCCTTCTCATCCTAGGACATTGATTTCTGTATAACATTATATTGACCAATCATGATGGTGAAGCGAGTCTTGAGGTGTAGGATTTTGTTTGTGTTGCAGATGTCTTCAATGCAGTGATCAAATAAGAAATCCTTAGTTGGATAGCTTATTCTACAAATATTGGATTAATTGACATAAAACTTTTTTCAGAAAATCATGCCCACCTCAGGGTGAACTGCAATCACTTTTGTGATTCTTTGCACTTTGCATGTAGCACTATGATTGGGTCAAAATTCCATACCGTTCCATTCTTTATCCAGCAATTTCAGTACCTACAAAACTAATGAAATTCCCATCAGACTCAGCTTTACTTTGTGTTGCATTTCCCATGCCACCATACTATACTAAGATGGTGATCATGGTAAACATTATACCAGCTTAGCATCATCATGTTAGCATTGTCATTTGAAGCATGTTAGCATGCTGTTGACAGCATGGCTGTACACTCTTATTCTTGTTTTCAGATACAGTTTAGGTAGTGTGAAGAGGTTCTCCCTCAGGGCACTTGACAGGCTCAGGGTTTTTATATTTGATCTCATCACCCAAGTTCTTTCTAATTCAACCAGTTCAACAGAAATGGAGACCAGTAATGTCCATTTTAAGTTATTTGTTTGTTGCTTTGAGGGTACTAATATGAAATAAGTTTGACAGTATTCCAAATTTGCCTTGCACATTGCTCACAGCTTGGATTATACGCCTTGCCTCTGAGCTCAGTGTTGAAAAAGACAATTGAATTATTTGAACCACTAACCTTTCAAACTGCATCTAACAAGATTATTAGAAGCTTTAACATGATGATAGCATCTCTGAGCTTCCAGGGGTAGACTGTTAGTCGAATTTAAAGCAGTACTTAGCCATTTTCTGAAGAAGTTGTTTCCTCATTTGTGAAGCCTAGCCTTTTCACAGATCGTGCCACTGCACATAAATCAACCAAAATAGCATGTGCGCTTGGAGATAGCACAGTCTTTGCACCCAAAACCCACGCGCTGATGCGCTGGTCGTTGCACTTTAGCCATAAAATAGGGCCTGGAGGGAGAGAACCCTCAGCAGCAATAGAGCCCATCCATCATTCCTCTGTGGACATATACTCAAATTGCTGTCATCACTGCTGAAGTTTTTGTCACTGACAGCTTTTCAGCATTCCTGTCTGTCATCTTTGTGTCCACACACCAACACACACCACACCTCTTTTTCCCTTCTCTCTTCATCTCTCTCCCCTCTGACTTGTGTTTTTTCTCACGTCTCTCGCTCAGACACAGAAGCCCCAGCAGTGCATACGTGACTAACTGACCACTGGAGCTGTGGCGTAAATCAGCGCGCTGATGTCAGTGTGGGACACTTGTATGTGAAATTTTCTGTTGGACGGCGTGACACAGGGACCATGACGACATTTAATGGCCCGGCCCCTGCGCTGATGGAGGGGTGATGGGGGTGACAAGAAAAAACTGTATAAGGGGAGGGGAGCAAAGGAGGAGGTGGTGGGCTGCGAAAGGAGGGTGCAAAGCATGGAAAACTAAATATAATATCCCCTGAGACTACATGCAGCACACTATTTATTTAGCCACACATAAACTGGTTAAATATTCTTGTCCATTGTTAGTGAAGTAAAAAGTTGAGAAGTTGGAAGCAAGTTAACATTTCATCATGCATGGGTGAAGCCATACAGTCCAAGTACATGTTGTCTGGAGTGACTTTGTATTGCTCTGGGAAAAACATTATGCACTTAAATTACATTTACATAAAAACCATGTAATCCATACTTGTTTCTCAGTAGAAATCTGATTAGTGTGCTTAAACTGCTGTTTAGTTCTACCCCACATTCACAAGCTATATGAATCGCTTTAGCAATCTTTGCATGGAAGCAATACAATTATTTAAGTAACTGGGTCTTTTGGTGCCGCCAAAGCTTTTTGCCAATACCTTTACCGGCCGCATCATCATTAATCCTAGGAAAGAATGTCCACTTAGCTGTGATAGTGTGCAAGCAATTACAACATTTTCTATAATTTACAGTGTGACTAGTTTTGCTAAGCCATGCACTTTCTTGCAAAGACAGAATAAAGGAAATCATTTCAGAGAGGAAAGCTTCTGCATCTTCAATGAATAGCAGTCCAACAGTCTTTAATCAAAATGGTGGCCATGGTATTGTGTGTACTATAATGCGTTCTGCCTGATGTATTAAAGAATAGTTCGACTGAAATAGGAAGAGGATGTACACACAAGCAAACCAGGTTAAATCGAAACGGGGCCACAAAACAGCCCAAGTGGTTGAAGAGAAAGACATGGCAGGCTTGTAATGATTGACAGAGCCAAGGAAACCTATGTATGTAAATGTCACTGGGAGGAATTAGTCTAGAGTGGAGGTTACAGGATGGGGGGATGGATGGCGGAAAGAAGCCACGCCCAACGAGGAGGTGAATGATAAAGAGGAGAGACAAACATGGAAAGGGAGAAGAGGGCACGCATGACCAGAAGGCATTGACTGAGAAAAGTCGAATGACAGACATCATAGGCATGATGTAATGTGGTTCCACTCTTATATCCTCTGAACGATCAAAATGTAATTGTGAATGAAAAAAATAAAACATAATCAAACACAGAAAAACTTACAGGCATTTAAAAATAAAATAAAAAAATTGAAATGAAAAGCAGCTATAAAGAGCACAAAGCTTCAAGATATATGCGTCAAGAACAAACATGTATGTTTGGTTAAACATACTGTGAATTTATGGTCTTGTTTTACATGGTGGATCATATGAGTTTGCCCAACTTAATTTACATTCAACTGCTTCTAAGTGTTTATCTGTTTTTTTTTTTTTTTTTTTACATATAACACTCATACTCTTTCTTCCTGTCTCCAATCCAGGAGGATTTTCGGAATAAGGTTCAAGATTACATCAAGCACTACGCCAGATGATAGACGCATCGGCTACCTACATCAGCCTGCACCAATCAACCAAACTGCTCTACCTTGCCTCCACTTATCTTGGCCAACACCCCCACGTTTGTGAATCAACAGCTGACTCTTTGACTCTATTACCACTCCCCTCATCTTGACACCACAGCTATCCATGCCCTGCTGTTCACCTGATTGCAATAAACTCCACATTGCAGGAGCAAAATAAAAAAGGAAAAAAATGATGCGTATCAGGAAGGGCTTGCATACAAAAGAAACAAATGCTTTAATAATCCTAATCTATTAAGTGTTACAATGACCACAATGTCTGCCTATTGTGGTGAGATCACTGAATGACGCCGCCGCTGAGGTGTCCCTGAGCCTATCGGAAACGAGCCATCGTAACGAAGGGATGTGATGATTCACCGGCGCAAAAAAATATTACATTTAGCTGTTTTAAATTTGACGAATCAAGAGAAAGAATATCTGTTACTATCATCTCTCTGTTTCAGTGCCTGCCATGTTTGTGTCGCTAAAGAAATGCATCTGAGTTCACATAAATATACACACACACACACACACAGTGTCACATCCTGTAGTAAAAGGTGAACACATACATACAGTTTTCTGTACACTTTACGCACACACACACTCACACACACTCTCTCTCAAGTTGGAAAGCCTTCAGCCCCACTAGACAGCATGTGAATGAACACATTCTCCAGTTCTGTTTTCATTCTCCTTGCACGTGCACACACATAGACACAAAACTCACATACAGACCTTTCGTATGTTTAAAGCTCCAGTGGGGAAAAGTACGACTACTAAAACCACAGCCAAATGTATTGTATGTTTTAAGCTTCACCTCCTCTCTGTGGCCCTGCTCTTCCTCTCCTCAGTGTCCTTTTTGTCCTTCCTCCATCTGTTTCTCTGTTTCACACAGACACACAAACACACGTACCTTTTTCCAACGAGGATGAAGAGGTTTATTCATACTTACAGTGCAATCAGAAAGTACCATGACAATGTTACACATTTTGCTTCGCTCTGTACTTCAGCATAGTGAAACAGTGAAGCTGGGCAAGAAAGTGGAGCAATTAACAGCTAAAGAGCCAGATATTCCCTTCAAGAGTTGGTAGAGACCATAAACAGAGCCAAAAGAGAGTGATAATTGGATTTTGATTCATCAGGTGCACAGAAACTTGACTCTAAATAAAATGTAATATTGCTCCGTAATAGTTAGATGTGTAAATAAAAAACAGTTTGCCATATCAAGCTTGATAACTTATTAAAATGTGATGTAGGGCTGCAACTAACGATTACTTTCATTATTGATTAATCTACCGATTATTTTCACAATGAATCATTTGATCTATAAAATGTCAGAAAGATGGCTGATCAAAATAGTTAATAGTTAAAATAGTTGATAATTTGGTTTCAGTCAACTAATCGATTGATCAAGTTATCGTTGCAGCTCTAATGTGATATGGGGATAAGGTATAAGAGGACAATACGAGACCCACACTGTTAACCCAACATGGATGTGAACACCTTAAAACACCTATAAAGCTGAAAGTCAGCACTTTAACTTCACAGTCACTGTTTCTTTTCATTGCCACTATGCTGCAGTACAGAATAAAATACATTTTACTGTCCCAAGACTTTTACTGCATTGTATGTCCCCTCTCATTCTGGTTGATGTGGGAGATTTCCCAAGCAAACATGTAGAGTGTGTCTTTCTAGAAGGACAGTGCTCCATTTCTTTTTGTCTCTTTCTCTTTGTGTGTATGGAATGTGTCTTTTCACTGTCTGGATGTGTTTGGAGAAGTCAATAGCAAAGGTTCATGAAGGCTGTTAGATAGCAAGCAAACTACCTATTGAGCAGGCTAGTGAAGTAACACACTAGCCCTCTAGCATCCTTACAATGTGGCACGCTATCCTACAATAGGCTAGGTTAAATTCAAAAAGCTACTTCCATGAAATTAGAAGTGTTGCACTCTGGACAGGTTTGGAGGACTGAAAAATGATGTTGATCACTTGGTAGTCAGTTAGCAAGCTTGCCAGTGGATTAGTTTGATGGCTACCATGCCTGTTCGCTAATTAGCGTCCTTGTGAACTAACTGTGCAGCTATTCCACTGACTAAATTGAAAAGAGTAGATTATGAGTGCACTGCAATGGGCAACACCTCTGGATATCCGGAGCTAACCAGAAAACGTCAAACTCTAACGTCTTTGTGAACCTCTACCATTCTGGATTTTGGCCATAAAATGCACGTTCATTTTGTGTGTGTGTGAGACAAAGAGAGAGAGAGAGACTGCCACTCAGCCAGTGATGGTGTGGTGTGCGTATGTTGGTGTGTGTGTGTGTTTCGGCCCTGGCTAGCGTTGTGCCTCCAGTTTAAGTCGTATCTCTGAACATCAAGACTGTTCTCACTCCATTCAGCTTTGTGTTCACGCGTCTGCATGAGGAAAAGTCTATGTGATCAGCCAGTGGTGCATTTTACTAAGGATGTCAGAAATGTAGTTGTTGAAGAGTGAAATATTGTGCTTGTTGTGTGTCTGTGTGTGTGTATGTGTGAGAGAGTGAGTGTGGGAGAGAGTGTGTGTGTGTGTGTGTGTGTGGGCAGTTACAGTATGACGTGTGTTGAAATGATGTGACGTGACCTGTTAGCATGCTCTGATTCCCTCTTACCCCTCTTTTCTTTTTGTTATTCTGGCCCAGGGATTAACAGCTCAAGTGGTTCTGTTTTCCTAGTGAAAGAAAACACAACAACAGATGACACTAGCTTCTGCCAAAATAAAGGACCTGAGAATATGATAAATACGAGGTCCACTGAAAGCAAATGTGAATGTGGGCATTTCATGGCATTTCCCTGCATGGTTTTGGTCCACTCAAACCTTGAAGGCTAATGTAACTGCCTTTTACTATGAAGCCATCCTGTGTAATCACCATGATGGTAAATTGGCATGGTAGTGGTTGCCTTGAATAAATGGTAGCGCAATACTCTGACCATAATCTTAGCCTTACTAATACTCTGACTTTAGCTTCCTGTTGGACACCTTGTCATATGTCCTTTAGTTTGGCAGTTGGCAGTGTCTTTTTTGTGTGTGTGTTTCCCCCCCCCCCCCAGGCTTTTATTGGGAAATGTCTCTGCTTGGGCTAACTCCATCTTTGGGCCAGGAGAGAAGATTTAAAACTTGTCCTCAAACTTTTCTTTCTCAGATTGTATATCCATTTTTTAAGATATATTAAAGAGAATATAAATGAAACTAATGTGTCTTGTTTGCTACAATATGTGCTTCTCTCACTAACAGCATTGCAAGATAAAAGATTCATTGAGGCTATAGTTATTTTAGGACTTCAATAACCTTTATTTTTATTATCAATTAATCTGCCAATTATTTTTTACAATAATCATTTGGTTTATAAAATATCAGAATGTCAAATATAAATTGATAATAGCCCATTGCTATTTCCTAAAACTCAAAGTAACCTCAAATAGCTTGTTTAGTCTGAGCTTTTAGCCACATCTTGTGAACTTCGGCAGCCGGTAGAGTTGTACAGTTATCACATGACCAAAGTTTCACACTTGATGACAACTGAGCAAACTCACTCCGTTGATAAAGCTCATGAGATGTGGCTACAAGCGAAAAAAACAACTAGTAAGTGGACCTTAAGTTAAAATGCTTTTCTGATTTATTTAATTTTATTGTTGAAAGTTTTTTAAATGTACGTGTGTTGCCTGCGTGCTGTTTGTAGCTATACAGTGACAGTCTATACTCTGCTCTTTACTGACCCACAGTAGAAGTGAGCTGAAACTTGCACATGCATGCTCACAATGTTCAACGTCATCTGACAACTGTCAGCCAATCACACATGTGACTTGGTTGAGCAAGACACACACACATACAATGCCAACATCTGCCAGTCACCCACACAGCTCAGTATTACACCTGGTTTTGGAGGAAACAGTCATGCTGTACGCTCGCCCTGTGGCTATACTAACTTATGAATGTCCAGTGAGTGTGTGTGTGCAATGACAGCTGACAGCTATAGCCAGGTAATGAGATGGTTGAATGCTATAAATCATATTTCTGCAGTACTGTGAATATCCTTTGTCACAACATACCTACATGCTGAGCCAAAATATAGTCTGGAATCAAGTCCTTTTTAAGTAGGCTCCATTAACCTAAAGTACATTTTTCCTCTTCCACTAACAGCCTTGGGGAGGAGGTGAGAAAATAATAAGGAGCAGAAGAAATCGTGTCTCTGCAGATTTCCTGTTGACAGCACACCTGCCAGCCGCATTAAGGAAGAGATTAATGGCTTTTAATGATGGGTCACTTGTCATACAAATTGGTTGCAGCCAACACTGCTGAAACCTGGTAGCTGATTCTGATTGATAAGATGAGAGGATAAATTGCTGTAATTGCCACCAGTCTCACTGTGATTGGCAGTCCTTAAACTCATCTATCTGGATGATCCTTTTATATCGTATTACTCATCTCCTGAGTCATTTCCTCTAATAATCTCATGAGGTTAAATGCACAAGTAATCATTTCAAAACAGCAGTTGTCAGTTCTTGTTTTAAATGGTACATATTGTGTACCTCATTTTTAACGAACA
The DNA here is from genome assembly GCA_036024295.1 of Nannoperca obscura. Lineage (NCBI taxonomy): Eukaryota > Metazoa > Chordata > Actinopteri > Centrarchiformes > Percichthyidae > Nannoperca > Nannoperca obscura. Next base: position 9,364 of record JAVQJL010083543.1, read on the forward strand.
GCGATTACATTCCTAATTTCCATTAGGTGTGAATCAAATCACCACTTTACAACTTTCAGAATGTTTGTGTCTGTGTTATTATACAGCATGTAAAAATGAGTAAAAAGCTCTTGTACATTTACACTTCCTCTTTTCATATAAAAGTATCATATGCAACCACTTTCCTTTCCCAGCTGACACGTGTATGTGTGGCCATCCACTGCCATTATGCAAATATTAGAAGTTGGCGGCTCTAATACTCCAGTCGGTGGCATTAAACTACTGCAGAAAGAGATGATGTACTTGGCCATATTGCAATTTCGATAATATTTTGATTAATTGTTCAGCCATACAGACACACACACACACAGAAAGAGAGAGAGGTAAATGCTTATTTTTCAGATGCACAGTGAAATCAGTGCAGCAGAGAAGATGACCAGAGACTGTATTTTATGTTCGTTATCATCATCATCATCATCATCATCATCATCATCTGGTCTGAAACTGTGTATGTGTGTTGTGTGTGTGTGTGCAAGTGTGTGCATCTGTGTTGGAGGGTGGGGTACTGTGATGGGTCACATCCAGAATTGGAGAACAGTCTCAGTTGGATCATTATCTACCTGTTGCTGCTGACACGCAGATCAGGTTAATAACTTCTTATTACGGCAGTGATGCACTACTTTTAATTTCCTTTTTTTTCTGTCCTTATTTTTAGTTTTTTTCCAGTAATAATGCCAAAAGCATTGTTCCTGAGCTCTTTTATGTCATTCTTCCTTTTATTCCTAATTTCTCTACAAATACATGTCCGTTGGCTATAGTAAAAAGTTCTCCAGTACACTTTAATGAAATTAGAACAACCGTTGTCTAAATATATTAACAAATGTTAATATATCTTCATCAATTTAATGAACAGATCTGGAGCAGAGTAGGAAAATCAGAGATTATTAGTAATGTCTGTTAGCCCTGAAGCTAGACAGTAAGATATAGAGTCAGATGTCAAAGGTTCATCTTTGTTTTAAATTCACTGTATATGATTGTGAGTTCTCTCTATTTTTCTGTGTGTTGTGGTGACCCAGTGGGCGTTTGGTGCCAGCTGCTTATTCTCCTGCTTCTCTGTCTTTCCTCTCCTGCCACTCAGTTGTATGCAAACTTCATCTCATCCGTCATGCTGGCTGAAGATTGTGGCTGTTTCCGTTTTTCCTGTTTCTTTTCTGCAGCTTTTTTTTGCAACCCATGCAGCAATCACACGAATAAGTTACAGAAAAAGGCGGGTCCAGGTCAGAAATTGCAGGGGTCATACCTCACTTCCCATTACTGGGTTGATATAAGTGGCTGACAGCAGGTCCAGAATGTGTTTGGGACTGAGGTCCTGTAGGTTAATTACAGGGAGAACTTGGCTGGGTATTGCTTGGAAAATGATGATACCATGTGATATTGTTACCATCTGATCATCTACCTCTTTTGATTTCTTTGCTGCTGTTCTTTTTTAGACAAAGGGGACATGTCCAGACATTTACCCTTTCTGTACTTATGTCGGGAGCACCTTTCAGACATTGCTGGCTTCGGTTTATTTGTTTATCTGTGATGGCTTTGTATCATTCAGACAAAGGAGACAGTTATGTTAATGTTTTTATTATGGGTTCTTTCAGACCTGACAGGATCTTTGTGGAAAGATTGGTAGCACCACTGCAGTAAAAACTGGCCCTGGCATTTTGGCCCAGAGTGGCCCACTGACCTTGGAGCTCTGCGGTGTTGGTGTTACACTGGCATTGAACCTCTCATCTTCCGCAACCTCACGAAAGTATGCAAAAGCTTTTAACCAAACAAATACACCTTTGTAAACATTACACACAATACACTTAAATAACCACTGTCAATATGGTTGCTTGTGTTTTAAACAGATTATGCAGGAAGTGAAGTTATATATATTTTTCCAGATATAAGTACATTAGATTACATTTAGGCATTTAGCAGACGCTTTTATCGAAAGCGACTTCCAAATAAGAGCTTTACATAAAGTGCATAGAACCATGATCGAAAACAACAACAAGATGTCTCATCAAACTTGTAAGGGCTGGAGATGAATCACAAGTAAGTACATCACTGCCAATGGCAGAATCAAAAAGAGCATTAAATCTAGGAACAGATTTTCTCTGTACATTATCAAATACAATACATTTAATACAATTCCACTATAATAACGTACAATATGCTATACTTGTAGAAATATGTAGAAAGTAACATCTTTTAAGTGCTGTTGTATTCCGGGAACAAATTAGTCTTTAGTCTTTTCTTCAAAGTGGCCAGACAGGATGTTTCTTTGATGGACGTGGGGAGATGGTTCCACCACTGGGGGGCCAGACAGGAGAAGAGTCTTGAATGTGAGCGGGCGTCCCTGAGAGATCGAATCGCCAGGCGGTTCTCAGAGGCAGACCGTTGTTGGCGGGTGGGCGTGTAAGGCTGGAGGATGGTGTGGATGTAGGTTGGTGCAGTCCTGTTCACCGCTTGGAAGGCCAGTACCAAGGTCTTGAATCTGATACGAGCAGCGATGGGTAGCCAGTGAAGGGAGATGAAGAGAAGGGATGACGTCGGTGTACCTCAGTACGTTGAAGATCAGACTTGCTTCTGCATTCTGGATCTTTTGGAAAGGACGGGTCTTCTATCTCCGGTTTAACTTCATTTGATTCAAAAATTTGGTCCAGAGCCTCTCTGACAGTAAATTGTGGTCACAATAATTGTGGCACAAATAAAGGTTCATGCTGAGAGACCGGCAAGGGGTGAGTTGCAGTTGTCCAGCTTGCAGAGCACAAGTGCCTGGAACAGCAGTTGGGTCGAGTGCTCCGACAGGTATCTCTTAATCTTTTGAATGTTGTAGAGGGTGAATCTACACGATCAGGAGACTGCAGCAATGTGGACGGTGAGGGTGAGTTTGTTGTCGATGGTGACCCCAGAGGTGATGGAACGACTGTCGTGGAGTCTCATGGGAGATGGATGGTCTTAGCGAGGTTCAGCTGGAGGTGATGCTTGGTCATCCAGGCAGAGATGTCTGTTAAAAAAGCCTCTGTCCGAGCCGGAGGGAACGAGGGGTGGAGTTGTGTGTCATCAGCGTAGCAGTAGTAGGAAAAACCGTGTAAGCTGATGATTGGTCCAAGTGTGGTGGTGTACAGGGAGAAGAGGAGAGGTCCAAGGACTGAGCCCTGCGGCACACCTGTTGATAGGGAGATCTGACACGTGACCTCTCCAGGAGACCTGGTAGGATCTACCCTCGAGGTAGGAGGAGATCCACTGGAGTGCAGTACCACCATGATGCCCAGGTCCAGGAGAGTTGTGAGCAGGATCTGATGGTTGGCTGTGTCAAATGCTGCAGACAGGTCTAGCAGGATGACAACAGATGATCTCCCCGCAGCTCTGGCTCTGATTACTTATATACTGAGGGATTAATGAGAGAGGAGCTTGTGAGGGAGCATCTGTTGGTGTTCAGGCTTGGAGCTGTGATTCAGGTGGTGTTGCCAAAGAATCAGATTGGCCGGTGAACTCTCCTGCGTGACTGACCAGGAGATTGAGATAGTGGATAGAGGTGGACTAAGGGAGCAGGAGGGCTGTGACAGCACTATAACTGGGATCATTGAGTGTTCAAGAGCTTCCACACTCATGGTTGGCTGAGCTGTGTGATGGATATCACACGTATCTGCCTGGCAGTTCCACCGAGCAGCTGAAGCAATTAACACAAGAAAGACTGGGACCATTGACCGTTGACTACTGCTATAAATGTCTTCCCTTACATGTAATTTCTAAGCCAAAAAGGATGATAGATTTTAGAAACATAAAAGGACATTGTTAAGTATCAATAACCATACATACTCCCTTACACCTGTCTTCATAGTACTGGAAAAATTCGAATTGCTCACTATTAAAGTCCAGTTAAATTTCATTTGCATTTTATGAATGACCATTCTTTCATTATTTTCAGACAGCAAGTGGGATCAGTCACTGTCCTTAAAGAAACTTCACCTTACAGTATAATAGACACTGCTGAAGAAAGTAAAAACTGTAATTAAACTCTAAATTCAAGGATCGCTTACTTAGCTGTTCGTGAAGATTTCTGCCGTATCCCATGAGCTTCTTCAACAATTGTTAACACTTGACCTAACTAATTGCCAACACCCATATACGACCACCTGTTGTGATGTGACCAAAGTCCTGGCCTTCTGCCTTAGTAAGTTCCACCTGCAGAAGAAGGCTGTGGGAATTAAGCGAGACATGTGTTGCCAAGGTTTGACAAAACAATCTAAACTAAAGGTCTACTTACTTGCTAATTCTGATGTTTCCTTGTTTCCAGCTATGTTTTATCCTCTTGAGCTCCAGAAGAAACTAGTCAGTGGACCTTGAGTTAATATTGTTTTGTCAACTGCTGCTTCCAAGGTCAAGAACAATCTGTCAACCTGTGAATGACATCCATCATCAGAATCACACATGCAGGTGGATGTTTGTACCTGTTGTCAAAAGCTTCAATTTCAAACACACCCAGTAACACCTGGTGGAGTTGCTGTAAAAACCTTGCCAGGCGTCCAGATGTAACCTAAATTTCTGAGTAGAGAAAAATTCCCATCTAACTCTTAAGTCATTGACAGCAGCCTTGGCATCATCACAAAGCTTCCGCTTTCAGTCAAAAAGAGATCATACCTTAATCCTAAGCCATCAAAGATGCCATCGATTGCCTGTAATGCTTTTTTTCACCCCTCTCCCTTCTTTTCACTCTCCTTTTACATCCTAACTGTGGCAGCTGAAGACTGTCAGGAGCTGGGGGAAGCTGAGATGTTGCCAACACACATGCACATCAAAGGCACATCATCAAAGTACACCATCTGTCCTGCATGGCCCAGTCTCTTCTGCTATGCAGTTGATGATGCATTAATAAGATTACACAATAGTGCTGCACTGCTAATAACTAAACTCCATGGAGGGGGGAATTGTTTCTTGGGATGCAGTTTGTGCTGAAACAACTTTGCTTCCAGTCTTGGCTTGATTACACATGATTACAGGCTGACTTTTCATTCATTTCTGTAGACTATACTGCCTATATAATGCCTTTACCCTTCCATACACCCATTTCAAATGACTTCATCAATACACTGTTGTGCAAAGATTGAGTTTGTTCAAAATGTTTTGAAGGGTTATACCGACTGTATATTTGAGAGACAAAATCCTTGTTGTTAAACCATTTTTCCCCACTCTAATAAAGCCAAAGAGTTCATGACATCTAGAGGCAGTCTGCAGAGAATTGCTAAATAAGGCCAAAGGCTTGACTCTGAATAAATATTCCATAAAGTTCAGCGTTTGGCTTTATCATGTTGCCAGAAAGATAATGAGAGAAGCTTGAAGCTAACAGATGTTGTCCATGAGTTAGACTAAAGAAATAAAAGTCATATGTCCTCCTCACATGAACTACCAGTGCACTAGTACAACATATGTAATACCTGAATCAAATGAAGAAAACAATTTAGATTTGTCCAAAGTGTAAATTTGGAGTTTATGCAAGTTATCTCTTCAGCCTAGCTCAAGAGTCCATGCTGCATGCTCAGGGGGGAAACTGTTAGGAATGCAGTGATCTGACCCTGATACTGGCCTTATTAAACTAATTGGATAACAGCCAGATGTTCCCAATCCACATTAGGCTAAACATAGTTTTCTGTCCTGTTATGTTCGTTTGCTGCAGTTATCTAATTTTGATGCGCAAAAGTGGGTCTGATACTCATCACTTCCTGCATGTGCATAACAACAAATACATTTTAATGGGAAGGCCGTGGTAGGGCTTTACTTTGAAACCAGAAATGCCATACACAGTTGCTGCCAACACTGCCAAATAAAGTACTGATAATTATTATTATTATTAGTAGTAGTAGTAGTAGTATGATGCTATATATACAGTGGGTACGGAAAGTATTCAGACCCCTTTCAATTTTTCACTCTTTGTTTTATTGCAAAAAAGTTCCTTTTATTTTTCATTAATGTACACTCAGCACCCCATCTTGACAAAAAAAACTGAAATGTAGACATTTTTGCAAATGTATTAAAAAAGAAAAACTGAAATATCACATGGTCATAAGTATTCAGACCCATTGCTGTGACACTCATATTTAACTCACATGCTGTCCATTTCTTCTGATCCTCCTTGAGATGGTTCTACTCCTTCATTGGAGTCCAACTGTGTTTAATTAAACTGATTGGACTTGATTAGGAAAGGCACACACCTGTCTATATAAGACCTTACAGCTCACAGTGCATGTCAGAGCAAATGAGAATCATGAGGTCGAAGGAACTGCCTCAGAGACAGAATTGTGGCAAGGCACAGATCTGGCCAAGGTTACAAAAGAATTTCTGCAGCACTCAAGGTTCCTAAGAGCACAGTGGCCTCCATAATCCTTAAATAGAAGAAGTTTGGGAGGACCAGAACTCTTCCTAGACCTGGCTGTCCAGCCAAACTGAGCAATCGTGGGAGAAGAGCCTTGGTGAGAGAGGTAAAGAAGAACCCAAAGACCACTGTGGCTGAGCTCCAGAGATGCAGTAGGGAGATGGGAGAAAGTTCCACAAAGTCAACTATCACTGCAGCCCTCCACCAGTCGGGACAAAAAACACATGAAGGACTCCCAGACTATGAGAAATAAGATTCTCTGGTCTGATGAGACCAAGATTTAACTTTTTGGTGTTAATTCTAAGCGGTATGTGTGGAGAAGACCAGGCACTGCTCATCACCTGCCCAATACAATCCCAACAGTGACACATGGTGGTGGTGGCAGCATCATGCTATGGGAGTGTTTTTCAGCATCCAACCTGATGGAACTGGAGAGGATCTGCAAGGAAGAATGGCAGAGGATCCCCAAATCAAGGTGTGAACAACTTGTTGCATCATTCCCAAGAAGACTCATGGCTGTACGAGCTCAAAAGGGTGCTTCTACTACTGAGCAAAGGGTCTGATGACCATGTGATATTTCAGTTTTTCTTAATAAATTTGCAAAAGTTTCTACATTTGTTTGTTTTTTCTGTCAAGATGGGGTGCTGAGTGTACATTAATGAGAAATAAAATGAACTTTTTTGATTTTAGCAAATGGCTGCAATAAAACAAAGTGAAAAATTTAGAGGGGTCTGAATACTCTCTGTACCCACTGTATATTCCAATGAACGGAGCAACCTCCATTCGCTGAGATCAGGTTGGGAACTCCGGACAAACTTAGTAAGTGGACTTTGTGTTAACATTTCTTTTGTCTAACTTGCAAATCAAATTTTAAAAGTTGTGGTCTCAGACTTAATATAATTAAAAAATGAAACAAGTATCACATCTTAGGAGTGTGAGCAGACCTCTTCAGCACACAGATCAGTGTTTCCTCCAGTGTCACTTTTAAATAATTGTAGGCCGGAACAGTTCATTTATTTTTATGTTGCCAGAAATCACATCCCTGAGCTGCACTCTGTATTATCACTTAATGATCAACAGTGTCTGAACATGCTGTAAAAGCAAGTGATGGGAGTTGGCCAGACTAGAAAATAAAAGTCTTGCCTGGTCTTGCCTCTTTGGTTATGCTCTTTGTATGTCGGTGTCTGTACCATTATTCTTGGCCAAAGAAGAAACCACTCTTTATAATCTTGATGTCTGAACAAACTGTGCAGGTAGCAGGTGCTGGAGGTGGTGGAGTTGTGATATAGATTCAAATAAATGGTTATGATAGATGACTTTATATTACCTGTATTATAACTCTTTCAGCTATGATTTATCATATATAATTAAGAAGTGTGTGTTTTGCAGCTGTTTTGCATACTTTCACCTCTGTTCACACCCTGTCTATTGTTTGTAATGTTTTGCTTTTGCATGCATTCATCTTTCCCTAGAGCCTCATTTAACTTTCATCCAATGTCATGTAGTGTCCATGAACTGCATCACTGGTAACATGATCTACAAATTCTGAGAAGACTTTTATTGTGTATTACTTCGAGAGCAATGCAGCAAAGCAATTATACCTATATATTACCATGTACATCACAGGAAGTAAACTCACACCAGTGGCTTATCAATGAATGAATGCAACAAAACCCACATGAGATAGTATTTGTGAAGAGGCAAGTTGTAGTTCTAGAGGGGCAATGCTGAATCCTTATCTTGTGCACAAAAATAATTTCTTGCACAAAATCCATCTCCTGCACAAGATAATATCTATTTTGATTCTCTGAGAACCACATTTTCTTATACTCAGACTTGTTGAAATTGACCTTGGTTTTAAGTACCCTTTCCACTGCTCAAATACATGCATTAAACATCACTGAACCCATTTCACATCATCCGCCTTATTTATAGTATCTATAGTGTAGCCCCAGCATGTTCAGGGTTTATTCACCAGCTACAATAGATTTTATTTATTTATTTATATATAAGCAGCAAAATATTTTACGAAGACACTTGGACGAATTTTCAGCGGATCACTTTCTAGGCCTATAGTGGGGTATTTTAGTCTGTCCATCCCTGTAGGAGAGAACAGTAGACACTCACCAGAAGTACCATAGTCTCTGGATGGACAGGGCTCTCACGCAGCAGCGGGTCCCACAGCAGTCCTCGTAGGAGCGACATCTGCAACAAAAGGCATACAGCAGGGCATACAGGTCAGCAATAGCACAATAAAGGTAGCCTCAAACACACACACACACACACACACACACACACAGTAAGCTCTATCATTAGCTACTGTAAATGAAACAACAGTACATGTGTTAACTGAAAATTGCAGCTTGCTGACTACACAAAGCTAGCACAATGCTGTTAACCAGCCCTCTGTTTTTCCCTTTAGAAAGCTTTTTTGAAATGTAAAAGGACTTTCTGTATGTCTTTTAAATTTTTATAATTTTAATCATGTATCCTACCTGATATGACCCATCTCTCAGTGAAAGATTTGCCACAGAAGTGGCTAAAATTAGCTTAGCTTGCTACCTGGAACCATACTGACAGAGCAATACAGCAGCAGACTGTTTGGAAACAGTTTTTTCACTCCGTATTCAACTGAACTCAGATTACAATTAGCTATAAAACCAAATGACCAAATGCCTACAAACCACATTACTAATTCGTGTTAATTTGTGGCCTTTATTGCTGAAGCACGTATTACCTAGGACAGAAATACACTCGGCGGAATTGGAAAAGGAAGCGCAGGGATTGGATTAAGTGCAGCAGACCCTGGGACGATCACTGCTCATTGCATCTTGACCACACAGCCAGATTCCAGCCAGACCAAGAGCCACCGCGGGCGCAGGGAACAGGGAAGAGAGCTGGGATGAGAGCTAAGCTAACCCACCAGGCTAACTCAGCAAATGTTGTGCCCACACCTTGCAGACACCTGGCCCCATCACAACATGCCACATCAAGCTGTTGTACTCGACGGGCGGACCAACACAATACAAGACTCCAGCAACACGAGGGAAGGCGGACTCTGTGTTTATATCAATGATGCTTGGTAAACTACTAAAACTGAAACATTTTAATGTTAAGATGCCAACCATATTATCAACACTATGTTGTTGCTGCTGTTTACATCCCCCAGACACAAATTCACTACAGAATTATTTAGGCTACTTTCTCAAGCTGCTCTCACAGGTACACTGTCTGCAAGGGCAAAGGAATGGAGGGTGGAAATCAGCCCTTCTATTATTTTTGAAAAGGAAATATCTTGTGCTTAACCAAACTTGAACTTTTAAGTACTTTATCTTTTTGAGACATTTGGTTATTAACTGAAATTGCATGTGGACATGACTGACTGCTTTGTATTGTCACAGCAGCTTCTCTGGAAATGTGCCTCAGACAGTTTGATGTATAAAGATTAGATCACTATATCAGCCATCGCTCAGTGTTTTGGGAATTTTGCATTTTTCTGCTGATTAAAGTTTCCGAATTCAAATTTTGTTAGCCACATAACACAAATCTGCATTTTCAGTTGCTGTACACTGGGTAAAGGCTGGAGGACACCAGGCTGGTCTGGAACTTAGACAGTCAGATGGCCGACTAGTCTGGAATGCTGGTACCAAGATCCAGACAGGGAGAGCATGGGAGGCAGGAAACTGCACGGACAATACCATCTCTAGATTACAGCACCAAGAACTCGTTGGATGACTAATCTTTTGAAACACAGTGCTATTTCAAGTTTGTAAGTGTTTATGACAAGAGATTTGTGCCCAATAGTTGCATTAAGAGAGACACTGAACACTCAGCTTTTAATACAACAAACTCTCCCAAGTCTTCTCCCACAGAACACTTTCTTTCCCCAATCTTAACCATACTGTAACTGCCATGGGCAGATGTTGTAGAAAGCAAAAATCACTGGATCTAATCCATTAAGCAAAACTTCCATATGGACATTCTTGTGTGACTTAGGGCACTTGTGGCAGAACAAATAATCATCATAATAATCATTTCCACTAACTTATGAGAAACATATGTTCTCCAGCTAGTCAGTGTCTGTGTGCAGTTTGGTGTACAGTGGGTTTATCACAGCTTTGTCACAACAGCTGCCTGGAAACAAGGCAAATGACAGGAGAGCATGGGCTAAACCGAACCGTAAAGTGGGCTGTAAAACCAAAAAAATTAGCTAAAAGAGGCTACAAAACAGAAGAACTCATAGTTCTCTATGGGTTCATCACATTATACAAAGTCATCTGATCCCTTGCAGCTTTAACCACTGGTCAACAGGGGAAGAAGTACAGAACAGAACAGAGGAAAGAACTTTTCCTTCTCAGTTGCAGAGAATTGCTTCACGTCTGTATACTGTTTTATTGCAGCACAGAGAGCATCACTATAGCGCACTGACATTTCCTCCACTATAATAAGCCTCAAAGCAACAGACACCGGAGTATTGTAATGTTGCCATGCATCACGTTTTCTGCTTTGCAAACAAAACTTTAAAAAGATTTGTTGTAAATGCCAAGCCCAGCAGCCCAGGAGCCAAATATTCAGAACAGAGGCCAACTGTGATTGATCAATCTATGGAGATCAGCAGGAAAGCTGCATAAATACGGCTGAAATAATAACACTCTGTGTGTGTGTGTGTGTGTGTGTGTGTGTGTTGAGAGATAGATGACTGTGGATAGGCAGCATGAGAGTGCATACCTCAGACTCCCAGTTCTGCCTGGCATTTGCCTGCCCGGATACTGGGATGAGCAACCATTGTCCCTTGAGGCCCCAGGGCCCACACTACAACAACAAATGGAGTCTTTGCACTGTGCCCCATAAATGCCGGCACCTGCCATACTCCCTGCACGTTTGCATATATAGATTTTCTTTGTATTGGCAGAGATTTAGAATACATTTAGAACAGTCAGATTTTGTGGTTTTGTGGTTAAATTAAATTGTAATTATGAGATCTTTTCTCTTAATTATGAGATAAGGCCCCAACGTTTTTTTCTTTGATGAAGGCAATGTGTAAAACAACAAGTACTGATAGTGCAACATGAAAAAATATGCATGGGTTTTGACAGTATTATTCTATTCTCTATTCTTCTTCTGTGTCTTACTTTGATTTGGGGAACAATTCAATTCAACTTAGTTCAGTTTTATTGATACTGCACTATATCATAGCAAAGTTTTCTCAGGGCACTTTTTGTATAGAGTACAATCATTTATACAATCATGCTGACATTTTGGAACTACAGCTCCCATGATGCTTGCATGAATGTAAACAGGCAGAATAATGTTGACATGGATTCAGTTAACCTTATGTGCTCAGTCTGAGCCCTGTTTCTGTTACTCTGTGTTTGAACTGCCTCTATGAGCTGTGTGTCACAGACACTGCTGGGGCTTCCACTGCTGGCCCTGCTGATTATCCTCATTGACTAACTACCCATTGTTTATAGAACACCTGCATATCCCCGTCTCTCTCGCCTCATGTAGGATGTTTGCCTCACGTCTCACAGGAACAGATGTACATACATATAGTAATAGAAGGAGGAGAGAGCGAGAGAGAGAGATTCATTTACTACTGTAATACTGTCTCTTCTCAGGAGGAATGAACAAGCATCAAATCCATGTAATGCTCTTAAATTTGGCGGCAGGCATAGAAAAAAAGGCTGAGGTAGAGGAAAAGATATGTTAAGAGTCTTACTATGTGAATTAGTGTAAAGTCTTTTCTTCTCCAGTTTACATCTAATAGTTTCAGTGGTTGTATAAGTGCCATCAATTTTGGACTGCCATGACATTTTGAACAGACATTCATGGTACCCAGAGGATGGATCCCATTGACTTTGGTGATCCTCTGATTCATTTAGCACCAACAGTGTCTTCAAAGACACCTACCAGATGGACTTGCACTAAACTTGGTAAAATGCATGTTTCCCACAAATTTAAAAATGTATAACTCTCATGACCGATTGACCTTTCAGCTAGTGCTATCATCAGGTCAGGTTTGTGATTTGTCCAATTTTAGAACCAGATTGCTTGTAAAATGAATGACATTCCTGTCAGCTAACTTGCTAATTAGCAAATGTTCTGCAACATGTGGCAACACACTAAACTAAGAAGCTGAACATGGTAAACATACAAAGATCAGCAATGCTAACATTGTGTATTAAATGTAGGCTAACCTTAGGAGTAGGCACTGATGCTAAATGCAATTCAATTATAAAGTGTGATGTTGCAGTTAGTTATTTAGTCAGAATAACAGACATGAAGTTGCTGGTTTGTTTGCAGGCATTAGGCACTTTTACAGTGTTTCTGTGTGGTTATCATGCTTCCAATAATTTAAAAAAATTAACTACTATTTACAGTGTCAACAATGACCTTTAAAATCAGTGAATAATGTTTTATTTCTATTTTTACTACAAAGAGATTTTTCTTTACTGCATTATCTTTAACTGATAATCAGTTTGAGCGTCTTTTTAGGAGAACTATCTGTGAATAAAAACAGCAAGATATATATATTTTTATGGTACATGCAGAGGACTTTCTTGACTTCTGAGTAGTGTCTACAATCTACCTCACAAAAAGGTAGGACGGCTTGTATGTTGCCTGAAAGGCAAAATCTGGGGGGAAAGTATATTAATCTCGCTACTTCTTGTAAGTTTTACTGCTGTGAGCGTCTGGATTTTGGCAGTTGGACAGTAAGAAGTTACTTTTAGTGAATAAATCAAACTACAACTATCAAAGTGAGGGGGAGAAAAATATGATTTTGAAAAGTTAGAGGGAAATGTCGCCCCATCTCCGGTGGAAAATACACACTTGATGTATTGTAATGACCATGGTAGTGCCAAGTTTTGATCCTCAATAAACAATAGTTCAGAGTTGAGTTACAAAACATTCATAGTGAGCTGTGAGGAAAATTGAGGATCCCTGGGAAGTATATGGGAGATAAGAAAAGAGCCCTGCAAAATGAGTTTGATCGATTTGAAATGTGTGGAACATTTCTTGTGAAAGAAATGTTGCGTAAATTAATTGAATCAGTGCTTAAGTTAGCTTTTCAAAGGATGCTGGTTTCTTAAGGTTGACCTAGCTAACAACAACTCCTCACCAAGGTTATAATGTTTTAGTTCTAGAGAGGTGTTGATTGAGCCGTATGACCATTCAGAGGCTGCAGTTTGTGGTGCTGTTGAAATGCATTGTTACACTGGGAGGAATTTCAACGTTTTAATCATTTTAAAAAGTGGCTGCAAGCTTTGAAAGCACTGATTGCAGCTGTGAAGTGTTTCACTTTTGACAGTTATCATCGTGTTAGACTGACCATATTTAATGACCTGCTTCAAATACACTGATACAGAAGAAAAACAGAAGTGCCCACCCTTACATTCTGTTCCTGGAATTTCTGCTGAAGTAGACAACAACACAACTGCTGCAATGTTTAAGTACTGATCTGCTTTTCTTTGTTTTAGTTTACTTGATGGTTTTGTGGAGCCACTCCTATTTTCTATTTTTCCATCTTGAGATTGGAACTAAGGCCATGATTTACTCATACAGCAATATAATGTCTCATGTGCATTCAATTACTATCAGTCGACATTTTTATGCTTCAGCAATAGATGCTGTTCACAGAGCTTTTCTTTATCTTTTCTTTTGTCGCTGATTTATTTGAACATGATTTGTTATTTGAAAAATAAAGTGGATTCTGGGAATTGTTGAAGCTGAAGAGAGAAACAGAAATTGAGGGCTGAGAGGAGGAAGAGCAAGAAAGTGGAGGAGAAAGCAGGTTTTTCCTCTGAGTTGTTTTTCATTACCAAGGTAATCTCTCTTCACTGATGCTCGCTGTTTCTCTGCTAGAAAGCAAGCTAAATGGATGAAAGTTGGAACTGTGGGGGAAGTCTGTCGTCTGTCTGTATCAGTAAAACTGTGAGTTGATGAGATGCAGCAAGCAATGGTTTGGGAAATAAACTGATCTGAATTGTGATTAGTGTGCAAGAGCTGCACATGATGAGCATCAACACTGTACTCTGCACTTCAGTGTAGATTTGAGATTCTTTTTGGTGTTCCATCCGACACGAAAGCTAAGTTTCCATACATACACTACCGTTCAAAAGTTTGGGGTCACCCAAACAATTTTGTGTTTTCCATGAAAAGTCACACTTATTCACCACCATACGTTGTGAAATGAATAGAAAATAGAGTCAAGACA
>JAVQJL010083544.1:0-23019 GCA_036024295.1 Nannoperca obscura
CCCCCCCCCCCCCAACCCCCCCCTCCACATCAGACCTACAGGGGGTATCTCTGCAGGAGAGAGGGACAGCACAGAACAGGGGAAGGATGTGTACGTGTGTGTGTGGTGTTGAACGGGGCGTGGAGGGCACCCATCTGCCCCGGTATTACTGTCAGTCCATCATTCAGGGGAATGCCAGGCGCGCGCCTCGGGGACGTGTTCATTACACTTTAACTACCGGATCTGTCCTTGTCTCGCAGCCTCCCCGTGTCATTGTCTGCCTGAGATTGCGTGTGTGTGTGTCTATTTATGCACGTGTCTGCTTGCATCACAATTGAACGCACCCAGTTCTTGTGTATGGAGGGCGGTGGGTTGTGTAATTTGAAATTGAGCAATATTCTGGCAATACACACTGGACACTGTACTTTTGTTTGATACTGTAGGTGTGTACGTTTTTAAAAACTACTCATTATATTAGTTTACTCTTCTGTGAAGCTCATTTTCACTCCATTATAATATTCTAAGTATCTTAGTCTCTCCTTCTATCTTTCACACACACTATGTGACAATGCATTATGAGAACTACTTTTTGTGTACGTGTGCCTCATATCTGCTCAGCAGTGAGGTGTTAGTATAAGTGTGTGTGTGTGTGTGTGTGTGTGTGTGCGCGCGCTGGTGGGGGACAGTGCTTGTGCGTAGTTAGCCCGTGTGATTGCAGCAATCAGATGGCGGTGTTAATCAGAGTTTGTTCGTCAGTGGCCTGATGAGGGGCGATGAGGGCCGCTGATTGTAATGCGACGCTTCAATCGGTTTCTCTGACGACTACAGAGACAAACCACCAAGAAAATCATTATCATACCGTGCGCCCCCCCCTCCCCCCTCCCCCCCCCCCCCCACACACACTTTTGAAACACCACGACAGACTGCGAAAGTGTAAACAAACAAGCAAAACACAACACTTCTATATGCAATGAAGTATGTCACTGGGAAGACGCAGACTCAATTATTATTATACAGGATGTTTTCATTCCAGTGGACACAATGAAGCCCTGTGACACGGTGGGTTATATATCACTATTTAGGTGTCGTGTCACCCCTATTGAATAACAAGAGCAGGGGGAAGGGATGTGTTGGGGTTAGAGGGGAGAAAAGACGTAGTTGAGAGAGAGGTTGGGGGTGGGGAGGTAAATGTGACCCCATAGTTTATAGTCCTGTCTTGTCACAGACAGGCTTGCATCAGATCTTTTTTCCCCCCTTTCTTTCCTTTTTTTTTTTTTGCAAGGTGGAGGGGGGGCAGCAATCGCTGATGCTATTATGGCTGCCTCATCAGCCAAGTCCCTACAAGGGCTGATACAAATTAATTAACCTAATTAGGGGCTGCGATTGCGGGTGTGATTATAGGGGCTGGAAGGGGATGGAGGGATGAGGCAGGGAGAGATGGTTCGTGGAGGTGGGGGTGCGCTGGCAGCCACGGCCCAGGCGATGATGAGCCGGGAGGTGTGGGAGAGGAGCCAAGATGCTCTGCATGGCTAATGAGGAAAGCTATCTAGCTTCAGCCTTCCCTCCCCTTTCTCTTTTCAGTTCTCCATATTTTATTTACTTTTTTTTTTATATTTCACTTTTGTTATGCTTCAATTTCCTCCTCTCCTGCTTAAGTGTGATTTTTGTATTACTGTGTTCTTTACTCTTTCATCTGTTTTTATCCTACTTCTTGTTTTGTCCTGACCTTTTGACAACTGCCTAGGCTAAAACATCTAACTTGTTCACCTGTTGCAGTGCACAGTTAAACTGAATGTATTCTGTTGTCTTTGCCAAGTAGAGAGTCAAAGCCATTGGCCAATCTGATCCAACTAGTGGACCTTCTTCTAGGTGTTACCAATGATATTCAAGAACACTTCTTGAGTGAAGTAGGTTTCCAGATTCCTCCACAAAGCTGCAGTCTGCCTTTTGTTGGTGTTCTGTAGTATCACGCTGCATACGGTGCAGTGCAGCACTGCCTATTGTTCACTTTAACTGTACTCCACACAAGGAACAGAAATACCCTCTGGGAACACACATAGTGCTCACACAATTTCTCTTCTTTTCGTATGCACAACCAATCGTGGTTCAACACACAGATGCACACACCGTAGACTCAAATTCTCCCTCTCCCTGCCTCCCTCTCTTACACAGCCACACAGGCACACTCCAGAGGAGCAATATTTAAATCTCCTTCTATTTGTATTGGAAACAGAACAAAGATATTCTTCAGACCGAAGCAAAATGTGTTTTCTTGCCGGAATCAGCAATTCGAATGTTTCTAATGAGTTGAAGGAGAAAACGAGCAACTGGAAGCGGTTAGTAAATAAAAAGAGACAAAAAGAAACCCCAGCAAAGTTCTTCAGAAGTGCAGTTTGGGGCCTTCTACCTTCCTGAAAGTGCAGGAACCCATGCCGGTATTGTCCACTGATTGCAATGTCACCTTTGAATATTGTCGTCGTATCTGCGCCTTACTAAGCATGCGGTGGATCGTGGCATTTGATTTCAAAGATTGTGCCTTTAGCTGCCTCTCTCTATCTCTCCTTCCTCTTCTTGTTGCTCACCCCCCCTCTCACGTTCTGTTTCTACCTCAGTATCAGTTGCAGGGATGTGATTAGGAAGCCACGACTAGACAGTGATAGGGAGGTGTTCATATCACTGCTCTAATCTGGAGCCCAAGGAAAAAATAAGGCCCCTTCTGTTTTCCTCTCCCAATGATTCTGCATTTTAAATGGCTGCAGGGCTTTTTCTTTTATCAAGCATGAAGGATAACAATAAAGAAAAGGCTAAAATAGAGCATGTACTCTAATCAATATTTTTAGATTACCAATGGATACAATAAATTTGAAAGTCATTAATCATCATCTGAGTGAGTGTAGTTCCTCTCAGCTCTATGGAGCATTTTAGCGTCTTTCAGCTTATTGTTTGCCCAACACCAAAGTTAGCTGGTGGACTAACGCTTGTCAAGTTGCCCTCAGAATTATTTAGAATAATAGCCAATGTTGCTCCGTGACTGCTGGAGGTGCAAACAGGCAACTATTTGCTAATAAAACAAAAGCTAGACAGCTAAACATCTGTATCTGAACTAAGTTTTATTTCTAAAGTAACATAAAAACCTGCAACTGTACGTTTCATAGCAAATATACACCGATCAGCCATAACATTATGACCACTGGCAGGTGAAGTGAAGAGCATTGATTATCTGGGTCAGAGCATCTCCAAAATTGCAGCGCTTGTACGGTGTTTCCGGTCTGCAGTGGTCCAGAGAAAGAAAACCGGTGAAAATGGGGCTGCGTAGCCACAGAACAGTCAGGGTGCCCCTGCTGACCCCTGTCCACCACCGAAAGCTCCTACAATGGGCATGTGAGCATCAGAACTGGACCACGAGCAATGGAAGAAGGTGGCTTGTGTGTCGCTAACCTAGGGAAGACATGGCACCCACGACGCACTACGGGAAGAAGGCAAGCCGGTGTAGGCAGAGTGATGCTTTGGGCAATGCTGTGCTGGGAAACTTGGGTCCTGCCGTTCATGTGGACGCTACTTTGACACAAACCACCTAAGCATCGTTGCATACCAAGTATACCCCTTCATGGAAACAGTATTCCCTAATGGCAGTGGCCTCTTTCAGCAGGACTGCCACAATATTCTGACCCTTGAAGTTCAACGTTGCCCTCTGCTCTGTCCGAACGTCCCTCACAGCCTGTGATCCCATCATGTTCCTTGCGAGGGATTGGCCACTTCCCCATCTAGGGCACCACACTCAAATTTACGATTCAGTGTTCGGCAACATTTCCATCAAAATCTTTTTATTCATTGCTTTTTCTCTTGCTATTCCATGTCGAACATTAGTGATACAACTGATACTGGTTTTATGACCTTTTACACTCCCTGTTCTAAACACCTGGGTGTCAATTAGATCTTTCAAGGGAAAAATCCTCTGGCACACAGGAAGTGAAATGTTTCAGTAACAGTAAAAATACTTTGTTTGTTTGGAATTAATAGAAGAATAATTAGCATGAATTGCTACAGCCACATGACTGAACATAAAAAAAATCCTTGTTTTGTCTTAATGAGGTGTTACCAATGTTGTTTTAGTTAAACTCTTTGTACGTACTGTATGTTTCATTAGATCATTTAAATTCCTGAAATTGATGAGAACCAGTGTGAAGCATTTGTATTCCATATGCATCAAACGGGGAGAGAGGCGTCATGGGATGGGTGATGCTCAGGTTGAGAAAGTGTGTGTGTGTGTGTGTGTGTGTGTTTTGAGGGAGAGGGGCCCGAGCGATTACTCAGGTCTTTCAGAAGTCCCTGTCTCTTGGCTCCAGTACTCTCGCCTCACTGATAAGCTTGAGCCCTGTCAGAGGGAAGGTAAATACGCACTTAAGGATTCCTCCCTCATTTTGTAGTAACACCTTACGCTTTAATTAAAGCCAGAGAGAGAGGATGAGAGAGAGAGAGCAATAGCCCTGCAACGAGCCGATGCTATCAGGGGGCCAGGCAGGTAGAACCACTGGGAGATGTGGGGCTGATATCTGGCCTCTGACCAGTGTATGTGTGTGAAAGAGAACAATACGGTACATGTTTAAGTATGTATGTATGTGCACCTGCATGCACAACCCAGTCAAAGTGTTTGTGTGTATGTGCGAGGCGCTTTACATTGCTCTCCCAGCTAAACAGCTGTAGCGAGGCTGCTATCAGATATTTATAAGCGGCTCATGAATATGGATGGGCGGCGAGATGGGACTGATGTTTGTCCTCTAAGAGGGGATGAAAGGAGAATGTGCTCCCTTCCCTGAGAGACCCAGTCAGGGCTGCTCGTAGAGCAGGGGATGGGAGCTCTGAGATTGGGAGTAAGACGAGGATTGGGGTGGGTGCTGGTGGTTCAGCAGGACAGATGGTAACATTTAATAAAATGTGATTTGGATACTCAAGGCAAAGCATTTCCCTTATGGATTTCTAAATTAAAAACTTGACTGAGTGAAGTATTAACTTCCTCGTCAGTATGACTGTGGATTCTTGCTGCCTCCTTCACATACGATTTTCACGGCTTGAATGCCATTTGTTTTCTTAATCATAAAAGAAGATTGTCCCAAAATAAAAAAGACCAAGACTGAGCAGTGTTTTTGATCAGTACTAATTACTTATTAATTACACATCAGAGATATTTGGCTTTTAAAATCCTTTTTTTGGGCAAGTACTGTTCTTTTGAGTGTGACTAGAGAGACTAGATGATCAGAGTCCAGGGTGTACAGTTTCTACATTTACATGCACATCTTAAGTGCATTTATGTAAGGTTAGATAATGAGGATCAAACATGCGTCCCCAATTTCAAACCACAATCATGTCCTGCTGGCCAAATGGAAGTTAAGTATTTTTCAGCCCTCCAAAATAAGAAAAGTTACATTTCTTTGTCATTTTCACGTGAATAATAAATGTCCTTGTCCATAGCGTTCACTCTGATTCCCAGCAGCAAACATTTGGTCAGGGACATGCATAACTGACCTAAGTGTCCACAGTAGAGGTCACCACATTGAAAGACAGGATCAGAGGACGGCAAGCACAGGGGCAAGCGGCAGCGCTGTAATACAATGTACCTTTCAATGCTAATAACTGAGTCATCTATCAGAGCTAATACATGGGCGCTAAGCAACCTGTACATGCATTAGACCTCCCAAATTACCATAATGGGTTGGTTTTTAATATGGCTAATAGGCTGGCACGACCTTGCCCATTCACTCAGCAGGTACAAGTTCCCAGCCGATGTGAAATGGACATATTTAGAGACTAAATGACCATTAGGGACTTTTAGCTGTTATGGGGTCTATAGTTATGCATTTGAAAAAGGAAGGACAGAGAGGTGGATGGATGGATGGAAGGATGCATGACAAACAGGAACATTTGTGGGCACAAGACAATAAAATGACAGAGGAAAAACAGCTGCAATGGTGATGTATGCAGACGAGAATGGGTATTGTTGGTTTTGCTCTTTGAAGTACAAAACTCAAAATGACTATTTTATGGGGCAGCATTTTGACCAAGCAGCCGTCATATCTGAATGTGCTGGTGTAGGAGTGCCCTGTGGGCATCGCTGGGAAATACGTCAGTGTGGGCGCAATGTGGTACCGGGGGGGCGTATTGGTGGAGAGGAGGAGAAGGGGCAGAATCGGAAAAATGTGCCTCTGCAAAACCCTGGGGGTTAACATTTTGGTTTTCTCTGAGCCTTTGTGGTAGTGGACAAATGATCCCAGGAGTTGGACAATAATGTTTTTATGGGACTCTAAATGTTGAGCTCAACAAGGTCATTGTGGGAGTGTAATGGCCAGCACGTGGCTAGGCTTGAACTCCAGCAGCCTCGCAGTTGGTCCGGGGGCCAGAGGGTAGGAGAGGAGGTGGGAGGAGAGCAGGGACTCGCCCCTCTGGGTTTCTCCAACAAGCTCGCACTTTGTTCTTATGGGAGACAAGAGCCACTCAGTCCATAAAGTACCTAGATGCCCAAACTATGACTGGCCAGGCCAGACTGGGTCTTGTAAACTGGCCCAGAGAGATAATGTTCCCCTGTAGCTAATCTGTGCCTGGATGCCCACGCCCTGGCATCTAGTGAACAATAACCCCTTCCTGTTTCAAACAAGAATCCTTTTCTTGGTCTCTCTTGGAACATATCAGACTTTTACTGTCTGTCGCTCCCCTGTGTGTGTGTGTGTGTGTGAGAGAGAGTGCGTGGGTCAGAGCTGAGTGATTTATCTGTTTGTTAGTCAGGATAAAGGACTCCACTGTAGTCTGGCTGTCAACTTCACTGTCACTAATAAAAGAAGGAAATGGGAGCTGTTTACCTCAATTGAAACTAAGGTATACATACATAATGGTATCAAACTCATGTAAATACTAACAAAGATGGCTACGTTTAAGTTTTGTCATTAGTGTATGTGCTTTATTTCGCTAATGTGGGTGACCTTTTTAGTTATCTATGTATGAGATTGTCACATTAGAGAAAGCATGTGTGCTAGTGTGTTTGACCTATGAGCCAGTGTCATCTCACACATTTGGTATAGCTGTTGTTAATTCATGCTAATAGTATAGACAGTTCCCACACTTGTGGACTGATAAATACTCTGACAAAGGCTGGCAGTAGATGTCTTATGTGCATCTGTGCGAGTTGTGTGTGTGCACTCTCATTTACATCTAATGTTGACAGTGCACTGTAAAGGAAATCTAATGTGAACTGAGAGCAGCAGCAGATTTACTCTGAAAAATGTGTTTTCAGCACACATACAGTCAGTTCCTCTTTCTGTCTTTCGTCAATTGAATATCATTCACGTCATTTCATCTGAAAAATGCTGACATGTGACAAACACTAAGACATAAACAGCCTTTTGAGTCACAAAATGTGTTTGACTAAGCATCGACTTCCTGGAATAGACGTTTAATAGGACAGAGCTCGAGGAGACAGTCTCATCTTTGGGTCTCCTTTGTCTCATAGTCCTGTTAGTGTATGTTAAATAGGCAGACCTGTGTGTCCCTCTGAGGCCCCAGCTTCAAGGTCCCCTGAGTGAAGCCGTATGTCTGCTGTTAAAAAGGGCCGGAGCGCCAGGCAGCTAATCAATAGATCAATCATAACATTTCCACTTCAAATCAATTATCCTGTGACTTCCTATCCATCTTTGTTCCTTTGTTTCAATAGTTTGCGCTTCACCCTCTAAGAATGATTTTCTTCATTTGCCGTATTATTAAGAATAAATCAATTTGCTTTTATGTTTTTAGTCATATATATATATATATATATATATATATATATATATATATATATACCTATAAATAGATCAACATCTATAGATAGCTCAAAAAACTATTTTAAAGGTGCCACGAAAGATTTGCGTCACAATGAAACGTTTAATACAATGAAAATTACAGCTACATTTACAGAGGGCAATGATTCAAAGCCAAAGAAGAAAGAGTAAGTGACAGAGAGAGAGAGAGAAAGAGAGAGAAAGTAATAAAGAGGGCACATTGTTTCCAGTCTGCACGCATGAGCTTGTCTTTTCGACCATGCTGAATTCCAGCCATTCAGATGACTGGAGTGCGTAGGCCAGGCCTCCAACGCGTTTCCCCATCACCATCACAACAGTCGCCATTCATGAGGCTCCGCTGGCTGTGTGGACATCTGCACCACAACTCTTGTCACCTAAGCACCCCCCCCCCCCTCGCTGCTGAAACAAACACACATCCAAAGGCACATGCATGCACTGACACACGTAGACACACACACTAAGCTTCTGAAGTTAAATGCCAACAGAGAGAATCAGAAGGGCATCAGAGATGGCTGTTGTATGCGTACGCCCATATGTGGGTTTGTGTGAATGGGACCCAAGGGTGGGGAGGTCTCTGATACCACAGGGTGCTGGCGGGGGTGGCACATTGCTTGGCCTGCTCGGGTGTGTCACGATGCTTCGAGGGTTGAGCGGGTGACAAACCCAAGGTTTTGGACCAGAACGACCCCCTGGCATTCACCGCGGGCTTGTTACACCACAGTGACGTGGGTGGGCCAGGTGACCTTTGAGCCTATGGAGCTCACTCATATGTGTCCATTGTGCCATGGCTTCTGTATCAATTTCACACATCTGCACAGTATGGATCTCAGTGGATTCCTATACAAAGCTTAGTGTTCAGACTCAGCCAAAACTAAAAGTTATCCGGATGACTTGTTTCAGTTCATGATATGTACAACAAAAAATACAGCCAATAAACCATGATCTGTAATTGTTATTAGTGTGTAGAGTCACTGAATCATCACCGAAATGTGCTTCAGTAAAGTTCCCATTCATGATATTTCAAAGCTGGCCCTTCTGCTGGTATTTCACACCATTGGGTACTGGGCGTCAACACAGGGGTTTGTTGGATAAACATCCAATGCTGAGTAGGAGCGCCAAGCATCACTGTTATTGTTGCTGCTTAACGCCATGCACCAGCATTGTTGTTTTGCAGCAATCAACACATACATATGTAATAAAGCTGAGAGGCAGTGGAACAATACAAACTATTGTAACGCCAAACTCAGAACAGCACAAAGGCCCCCACCAGTCTAGGTCGAAGCTGACACTAGCTTTGCATAACTGTTTTCTAGGACTGGAAATAACCGTTTTCTAGTTTTCAAGGCAGACTAACGTGATTGGTCCCTGTTGGGAGTTACCTGGCATTTGTCATAGTTGCTTATTGGTTTAGAGCCATCTGTTGAGCACGTTGGCATTTTTGTGAATGATGAGGGTTGATGGATGGTGATGAGAGTTCAACGGAGGGAAGGACGAGAGGTGGCGGGACATTTTGGAGTGACTGCAAAGATGTTGTGGATTGTCTGTATGTGTGCTTCAGTGTCTTTGTATGTGTGAGTTTCTGTGTGTGTTTGTGTGTGTGTGTGTGTGTACGTCGAGGGCAAACGTCGATGACGTGTCAGGGGTGAGTGATAACCGTGGTCTTTTCAGCACCGTGGGGCGGGTCAGATGGATGTGATGGATGGTTAGCAGTCTGGCCCCCTTCTTCACGCCTCTCTGTGGCCCAGTGTCTGGAGATCTGGGCTGGGGCGGATGGCAGTAGGGGCTGGGCTGCTCGGTGGTTGGGGGCAAATGCGTCTGGCCCTCATTAGACAAAGGTTGTCTGCACTCTGAAAAAATTAAAGCTTATTCAGGTTCTTTCTAGGCTAAATTATATTTAATAGAACAACCGCAATTAGCTAAACCACTTGAATTTCAGCTGTCAGTTATTCAATATAGCACCTGGAATGGCTCTCAGTTTGACATAGACATCTAACAGATTAAAACTGCTTTATATTTGTATGGATAGGCGTGTTTTTCTAGCTCTATTTTGGTTTTTCCCCTGCGTATAACGCAAGAACTGCTAAATCTTCAAGATGTCTATATATGAAAAACAAAAAACGGGTAATTGAGAGTAAAGGAGGTTATTTTGTCACTGCTGAAATGGAGTATTTTATATACTTTCAAAGGCTTTTATGTATCATCATTTTTGTTTCATAGATGAATTTGCAGACTGTGCTTTAGGGACCACTGCAGGACCAAAGGCCCCCTTGTTGTTTACAAAAAGTTAAGAATAAAAGAGATAAAAGCAGGAATATATAAAAAAAAAAAATATGATGATGCTTTTCATCCAAATTATCCTCTACTTTCTTTTTTCCTCATCTCGTTCATTTTGTTCATCCTCCTCATGTGCTTTGTCTTCCCTTAATTTTCGCTTAATTGTAATTTTCTCTACTTTCCCGTTTCTTTCTCATTGTGTCTCCTCTTCTGTCCCTGCATCTGTTTCTTTCTCCTCTCTCTTCCACCTCCCTGTCTCCATTCTCATCATCATCTGCCTCCCTGCCTTTCTCTTAGCACAGTTCTACCAGTTCTCCTCGTCCTTCTCCTCTTTCACCTACACCTTCTACAAACATCACACAACATGCACCGTACGTACACATCTCAAGGGCCATTCGTCTTTCTGCACTGGTAGAGGTGAGGGTGTACCTGACACAACCATCCTTTTTTCTGATGGAGGTTGGCTTTCCATGGCCAGGCTTGTGTGTTCCCTCCTGTGTTTGAAGGTTCTGTGGACGCTGTGGTCTGCTGCTCCAGGCCCAGGCAGGCTTACAGAGGGGCGGACAGCAACCAACACCCCAGAGAGGAGCTACAGTAACCTGCCTTGTGTCTTTTCTCAATCTTCAAACACTGGGGAGACGGAAAGAGGGAGAGAGGGAGAGAAAAAGCAACAAAGGCTCATGTGAAAGAGCACAAGGCCTTTGCACACCCAGGCTACCTAATTGACGGCTGCAGGGAGTGGGTGAGACAGTGGGGGAGAGATAAGAGAGCCATCAGACCCTGCGTACACTCTGCACATAGTACATTCAAATGGCCATACAGAAAGTCGTGGATAAAAATACACAAACATATGCACATAGAACAAATCTTTAAACAATGTGTGTTTCAAATATTCAATTGCCATCATTCACCTTCCTTGTCTTTGATGCTACCATATCTGTATTCCCTTTCCCCAGCATTCATTCATAAAACAACTTCTGCAGACAAGTGCAGAATTTGTTTAATCTCTCCGGCATATGCCCTCATATGGGGAAACAAGCATGGAGAGAAAGGCTCAATTTGCTGCTTTGTCACTGGTTTAGTAATAGCAAACTGAAGGCCTAGGGCCACCATTTAATTGCTTTGGCCATGTGCACCAAAGAGGTGCCACACCAATTAATCCCCTCAGTGGCGCAGTGTCCTGTCCCACGCCTACACCCCCTGGTAGAGCCATCCCGCAGGGGAGAGGTGGGTGGGGTGGAGTGCAGTGGGTGGAGAGGCACATGGAAACCCCCCCTACCAACAATGGGTACCAAATCCGTTCCCTCTGCTCCGCTTCACCACCACCACCACCCTCATCATCAATGGATCACCTTTTCATCCTTATATGCAAATAATGCAAGCTGATTGGTGTGAGGGTGATCCCAAATCACTGCTAACAACATGGAAGAAGTATTCCGATTCTTTGAGTAAAGGTAGCAATAAAAAAACGGCATACAGAATTTTCACTTAAACTACGAAATTATGCTCATTATGCAGAATGGTTCCTGTTATTGTTACGTTATTACACATTATAGTGGATTATTATCACTAATGCATTAATGCATAAGCAGCAGCCCGTCAAAGTAGAGATAACTATTTTATATACTGCCAGGTCCATAACATATCGTACTGTATGAGCTTGTAGTAGTAGTTTCCATGCCTGCCTACCAGGTCATGAGTCTTTACCCCAACAAAGGACCTGTAACCTCTACCCACCATCCCCTCATTCCCAGGCCCCTTGACTGTGACTGAGGAGGGTAACCTAAACAAGTCTGACCACTGCAGGGGCTCTCCCTGCAGGTGGACAGACAGACAGACAGACAGACAGACAGACAGACAGACAGACAGACAGACAGACAGACAGACAGACAGGCAGATTAAAAGGAAAGAAAAAGAGAGAGTGGATTGGAGAGGAAAGCATTTGGGGGAGGGGGAGGGGGTGGGGGTGCTGTGGGTGGACGCGGCATCTGGCTGATATGGAGCAGTGTACTGAGGCGATGAGGCGCCTCCAGCCCAGGAGGAGGTAAAGGGGAGTTTGTATGAGGCCGACACAGATAACCGAAAAGATAGACAGTGACAACAATAGCCTTCTGTAGCCCACAGCACCAATCATTCACGCCACTGACAAACTCTCTCGACCATATCATTCTGTGAACTTCCCTTTACATCTTACCTAAAACTTTGCTCATCCTTCATTCAGTTTGCCGCAACAAGATAGAAATTAGGACCCATCATGAATAAAGAAGAACTGTCACGTACGGGCGGGTGATCACTGCGAAAGATGGGTCAGGACGCCGACTGACCTTTTGTCTTATTTAAAAATCAAAGGGGTGCCACTGCCAGGCCCGTGGGGGAATAGAGGTGGGTTGGCTAGAGAAAACCAGGGTTAGCGGGGGTGTCTGGGTGCTAATCCATGGGACCATCAATGACCCTTGACCCCCGGGGGCATGGGGTTGGGCTCTGCCAAAATGTGTCTGTGAAAGTCAGGCCTTCCCTCTGCGCTTCAGGCAAGCCAGATCATTCCAAGCCCTCCTCCCAGTAATGATTTATGGGGCAGGGTGCGATCGACACACGCTCAGCCCAAGGGATGACTCTAAATGGTAGTTTTGACACCACTGAGAGACGGGGTTAAAGGTGATCAATAACAAGCCACTGGAGGAGGAGAGACAGAAGGACAGAAACAGCGAGGAGGAGAAAGGGAGGTGGTAGATGAGGAGGAGGAGGAGGGAGCAGCTCTTTTTAATTGGCCTTTGCTCATTACTCGGATCCATCGCCTCTTTTGTGCATGTCCGGGCCTTTAGCTCCAGGGCACATATGTTTTGGGGTTTAAGGTGTTTTTGTTCAATTCTTCTTGAGCTGACCTTAAAATGCGGCGCTCTCAAAGGACTGGTTTGAAGCTTGACCTGAAAACGACTCAAAAGTACAACAGTGAAACATTTTCTTTCATGATCTTCTTGAATCTTACTTCCAGTCAAGTACATTATTACTCACCACTATGCTTGTATCAGAAGAACTCTATGACGACTCTATTTTTATTCTCCCCTTAATCATGCCAATCTCTTTCCTACACTACGTATACTGTACCCTTCGTTTCTCTCATTCGACACGTTTTCATCATTGCAAGTCTTTGACACTCAGCAGCAAGGGTTCATAATACATGCAGTACATGCAGTTATAAGTCCCTCTTCTATCAATGGTGGACCTAATTCCCATAATAAGCACATCTTGCATATGTGTTTGCATGCTCAAATCAAATGTCTGCTCATAGCCGTCCCTCTGTGTTTTCCCCATCTCTGGATGTCTAACTTTATCTGAATAGGTGCCTGAATGCCAGTTTCTCCAGTGCACCCTCACAGAGTTTGTAGTGAGAGGGATGCCTAGTGGTATGTAACACCCTCTCTACTTCTACTACTTCTAGTACACACACACACACACACACACACACACACACACACACCAGCAGTCTTGGAGTATCTCTCAGAAGTGAACTGATTAGTCCTAAGCATGGGGACTGCTTTGCCTAATCATATCGCTGCAACCAAATCATCTGTGTACATTTCTAATTACATAGTGGGAAGCGGTGTCCTTGAGCACAGTGGCAGGTCTCCATTTCATCTTTGTACTGCGTCTACCACCCCCCCCCACTTGCCTTATTTTTTCATTCTCCTCTCTCTCTCCTCTCTCCTCCATCCTTATTTATTTATTTCCATCAGCCTTATCTTTGTTGTTGTTTGAGTTGACTGTGCGCTGTGCAACAGCACTCATTTGCCCGCCGATCTTCGTCCTTTGAACTCGGCATCGCGGGGCAAAGCCGACCGTCGGGGGGCAGCGGGATCATCTTTTGATGATCTGTTTATTGTCCGGCTCCAATTTGCAGGGGGTTCACAATATAATATCTATTCCAGCATGCATAACACGAAGGATCAGTCATGGGTAAAGGACAACAGCAAAGAGTGCTGTTTGGGTCTGGATTATAGGGCTGGCACACAAATGGTGTACAGAAGAGCTGGAACTTCCTCAGTTACTTGTTACTGCCAAGATCTCTGTGCGAGAATCCTTTGCTATGCTTTCCTAGAGTGTCCATATGTCTTCTTAAAGAAAATGTATACAGCTTCCGTGCCTATTCATTTTGTGAACTCTGAATAGCCATGTTTTTATTTGAATATCCTTGATGAAAGAAGGCCCTGAACATCTCAGTGGCGCTAGGGTTAGGTGACCTTCCTATTGTTTATCGTTGTGTGTCTCTCTACTGCAAGGCCTTGTCTTTTCTTTTCCTCTCCTTTGTGGTGAACCTTGTTATTGAAGTCAGAAGGCAACGCCATCTCCAGAGTTGACAAAAACCAGGCTTGAAGGTGAAGAGAGTGGACAACCTTTAACATGGGTATGCTCGCGTTCTTTTAGGCACGACAATTAACTCTGCAACCTTGTGCAGTAGCATCCTCGCCAGCTGGGCTGTGTGGTTTCAGATTTGTCAGCCTAAAAAGACCACAAAAAAACCCCAACATTATTATTACTGCTTTGTTTGGTTAGTGTATTATCACTAATACGTTTCCTTGGGCTATTTTCAACCTTTTGTCAGACATCCTACAAAATGAAGGCAGCTTGTGCAGTGCAGATGATTTCATTTATCTTGCCTTTCCCACTGTGTTCTTATCACCTGCTAACGTTGTCACAGCCATTGTTTAATACCAACCAGCTTACTAAATCAGTAGTAATTGCTAAGGCTGAATGCCTGTAAAGTATGACTTTTGTCTCATTGTATGCCACCAACAGTAACATCTATGTGCTGCTGCCTGCAGGCAAGTTCCTGAGATATTAGTTCTCCACTCTCAGAACTGTTAGTCACACTGACAGACACCTGAGGCGATATAAAATGTCCCTCAAAGCCATGAAAGAGGGAGACGGGCTACTTCTCTTCTTCAAAACCTCAGAGTGAGGAGCAAAGAGATGCAGAGGGGAGGGGAGAGTAACTTTCTAAAGCTGCACTTAAACCCCTTCGCATATGGGGTCCATACCTTGGAGTAGACATGAAGGGGGAACCCATATAGCTACAAGGCCCAGTATCATAAATAACACAAGACTTCTCCTCTCCCGTCTCCGACTCCTCCAGTTCACTGCTGGAGTGTTTCATATGGTAACTAGGTGTTCACTCTGTGGCCACATTGTTGCCCATCTTTCAAGTGGCTCAGAGGAGGAAACCTTGAGGTAGAGGAAGAGAAGGAATTTTTGATGAAAAAATGCATTATTCGGTTCTTTTCCCAGTTTCCATCCCCCCTTTCTCTGCCACTCACTGTGGGAGTGGAGTATTTATTACATAAACGGTAAAAAAAAAAAGAGGAGAGAAGAACTCAGATGGAGGAAGACGTAGTAAAAGAGAGTAAGAAAGCTACAGACTCTTTGACCTAAAATGTGGGTAGGATGGAGGAATGATCTGTTCTACCTACAGAGTAATATGTGGCTATGCAGAGGATGTATTGTAGATGCCCTCTGCGTGCAATTTAATCAGTGTCAATCATATCCTAGTATTGATCCAATAGAACTTCAACGTTACCTGCTATAGAATGAAAAGGATGCATATATTAAAACAGAAACTGTGTTTTGAGCCTGCTATCACTTAACACAGTGTCAATGATCCATGTAGCTTTTTCTCAGCTTGACATCTGTCGCATCAAGCTGCTAAGCACTTATAAAGTTTAGTTTTGTCTTTACTGATGGGTATTAAATAAATTAGAAATACTTTATAGATTAGTAATCAGCATTTAAGGACAATTCTTGGGTTGCCAGTTTATGGATGTGCATGGACTGCACACTTGTTAGGTTATTAGGGAGTGAGTAAAACATCAATGAAGACTTCTTTCACTACAATAATCTAATACATGCGTAGTTGTTAAAAGATGAGTTTTGATCCCAGTGCTCTTCATTGTGTAAGTGGTCGAAGCGGTCTTTGTCATGAATTTAAGAGAAAAGAGCAAAAAGACAAAAAGGTCACTGTAGGAGAACATACACCAACCAAAGGGGTATTTCGCAGCTTAGCAACCCACAACTTGTTTTACAAATGGCTTATTGCTAATCTCTAAAGCAGCCATAAACCATGTAACTGTACTATTAACAACATATAAACCATTTAAAGCATGTCTTATTAGAATGTGGTACCCCAAAAACTAGACTTCTCCATTTACCAGTAACTTGGCTCTCCAGCATTCCCCCACATCTCTGTACATGAGGATGATCTGGAATCTCAACAATCCCGACCAAGTGAATTATTCAGCCGCTCCCATTATTTCCATAATTGCCAGCATTGTAGTGGTGTTTGTAATGTCATTAATAACAGGCGTTGGTGTATAATACGCTTAATGTTATTTATCTGTTGGCAGATAGCTTGATGCTGCTAATCCTCATTCATTTGCTGTGGATCAATGCAAATCCGCTAGCGTGAGTGAAATCCCCTCCCCCTCCCCGAGCTGATGGTTCCTAATGTATTTTCCTACCATTAACCAGCCATAATCCCTGCTAATCATCACTAATCCACATCTCCTGTGTGTGACGACACTTCCCCGATGAAGGAGGCATCCGTGTTCGCGAGCGTCCGGGCGCTGCTGAGGCTGGAGCTCCTTTGCGAGTGCAGCCGAGGGCCCACTCAGCGTAGGAGAGCACACTGCTGTGAGGGGAAGGGGAGGATGGGAGGAAAGGGTGAGCTGGGGTGATGCGTAGGTCAAATTGCTGGTTTTTGCTGTTTTTGTGATGAGTTCTGCTCATGTATTATTGATTTATGGGCATAATTGAGGTTGTGTCCCGCCATACGGTACAGAATAAAAATTGCATATCATCAAAAAACAACAGTTGGTACCAGTCACCACAGTCTCTCTTGTCTGGTCAACTGTGGACTCCTTCTGTTTCCTCATCTATGTTCACTCCGTAGGCCTCTGTGTTTCGCTACCGGTCACTTCGAGGCCCTCTGTGGTTTGAGTGGCTGTCCTGATGCTGGGAGGTTTGATGGTTGACCCCTGACTGTGTCAAATTGAAAAAATGGGACCTTGTGTCTCTCTGCTCGGCTCACCGCAGTAAGGTAATGACAGATTAAGGACTGGATAACCGGGAGGCAACACTTTTGCACCCAAACAATTTCCGGGAAACAGCACTTTACCTCCAGCAGTGCCGTACACCCACACCCAAATTAGGTTTATTTATAACCTTGATATTTGACACGATAAGGAAAACACAATTTAGTCTATTGTTATAAATTTCTAATGATGCAGAAAACAAATTGAGCACTTGGAGGTACTTGTCATGCACGTTTGAGCCGTGAGTTTTACACAAACGTACGCAAAATAGGTGACATGGTGTTGACAATGGAAGTTATGTTATTTTATGATTGCATTGTTTTGCTGTTACTGTTCCTTTCCAACAAACTTTGAGGTAGAGCTTTGGTGTTGCAGTACCCGGGTTGTACCAGCAGGGGGCGCGTGAGACCCGCTGTTCTCTGGCGATTGGTTTGCACCTCTGTTGGCCTCCTCTCCCACAGTTTGACCACCTCTGCAAGTGCAAAGACACTTTACTTTTCTCTCCACTTGCATCACAGCAGCACGAAGACCGATTTTTTTTTATTCTGCAGTCTTAATATTGCTTCTTGTTACTTATAGGCTTTAGTTGTTTCATCTCTCAAACAAAATCGAATTACGCAAAATGAAAAATATTAGTGGATACTGAGTGTCAGAGTTGTGCAAACGGCAGAGAAATGAATAAAAGTGGCGCGAATGTCTGTCTCCAAAATCTGACCGGAGCTTTCTCTGGAAACGGAATGCTACACTTCAAACTTTGTGTGGCGTGTTCACGTGCGATGACTGCACACTTTCAAAAGATGTCTATAAAACAAAAATACAACCGTTAACCAGCTTGTGTGGAATAGCCTACTTAATATATTGGCCGACATGTAGACAAGTTTACGCTTCTTCCACAAACCGAGACTTAAAGACTGGACGCTCCGTGATGTAGAACCCGACTCGGATTGTACATCTTTTCACTTTGAACTGTTCACGGCGATTTTTGAACGTTTAGTTAAATGAACCCGTGAAATGTGGCGGGTGGAATTAAAACTTATAAGCGCCCGCAATGAATCTCTCCATGGCAACCAACTGCACCCTGCTCTAATATGGAGATGGAAATGTAGATCCAGCGCGCGCCGCCGCTGTGGCCCGTGATTATACGGAATGTAGGGCCCAACTTTAAAACGTAATGCATGATTTTAGAGAAATGTAATATTTATTTAGGTGCTAAATGGTGTTAAAATGCGTCGCTTGTAAATGAAGGCCTGCCTTCACTCATATTAAACTTTAGGGCCTGCTGTTTTCGTTGATGTGTGCTTTGGCCTGCAGACACTTCTGTCTCACATCACAAATTAGTCACAATTCGCCGAAACAAATGATGATCGATGGTTTATATATAGCAAACGCCTCACATTTCAATATAATCGAAGAAGGCCTTGGGCTATTCTAAAGAAACAAGTCACCTGGGTGATTCTTGTACTAATAACACTGATAATAGTAGTTAGAAGAAATATTAACAACCACCACTCAATAAAAGACAGTCATTCCGTGGTCATATTGCACAATTTAATACTGCGATTATTACACAAAGATGTGAACAACGTCAGACTGTGTGGACTTAGCAGGGAATGCCTGAGGTAAAACACTGTTGTCTATTCCCTTTTAACAGCACATGTAGGTACACAGCTTCTGATTTCAACGACCCCCCCCTGTTACATAACGTACCACTGCGTTTTAAAGTGAGCACACGGTGTGACGACCACATGCCGATGCTCAGCACACTGAACAGCGTTCAAACTTTTGTGATCGTGTTGATCTTGTTTGCCTGGCGATGCCACAGCAGACAGCAACAGAGGACGAGTGGTTTGGATCTTAATGAAGACAAAAGACCATTTCTTGTATATATGTTTTATGTAAGTAATAAAATATTACTATAACATAAATATAAATGTGACTTTGCAGTCTACATTTAGCAATTAACATACAACCAATGTAGTAAACAAAAAGGAAAAACATACTGAAATCCACTGCAACGTAACCATTAACAGAGCTAAACAAAAAGCTCCAAACACGTTTAAGAAATAAATATATATATATAAATGGTCAGATTCATAAATGAAATCATATTAAAATATCTTCTTGGAATTAGTAAGTGTACAAAACTGCCCGGAAAGAAACAAAAACAAAACAATATCTCGGAACAAATACAAGTTTACATATTGGACATATTTACATCTCGGAAATAATCCTGGCAACATTTTCTCTAAAATCTTTTTTTTATTATTATTTTTTCTTGAAAAAAAAAATGTTTCCCTCGTCTGTATTGAATAGCACTGCTGTAGGCTTTTTGGACTGGTCCAGCATTGAGAAATGACACACAACGCATGACATTTTCAGATTTCCTTTCAGGTCAGAAAAAAATAAATATATCTAAAGTTAAGTCCCTTCATCGCTTACCCTTAAAGAATTGTTCTTTTCTTTTCCCCCGAATCCAGCGTTTTAATATAATACAATGGATATATGGGACAAAGGAAAACGGTGTGGTTGTAACCAGATTAAAACATCTAAAAACACAGAGGAACAAAATAAATCATGTACAGGCGTGATATTCTGACATGGGGCACTGAAGTTACCTGAGTTATTATTACTTTTCGTTTCGTATTTGACCAATCTCACTTGAAATGTTTTGGAATACAACAGGATAACAGGCAGTAAGCAGTGTGAGCTGACAGCGCTCTGTGGCGATTACCAGGAACCTGTAAACATAAGGGATTTATTGTGTTTAAGCCTGCGGAGATTAGCTCCACTCACAATTGTATTAACAAATATAAAATTGCAATAATAATATAAACGAAAGAATAAGTGCTCCATGCAAAGGAAACAATATTTTGGAAACAATCAACCCCCCCCAAAATAAAATATATCTTTTTTTAGAATTGCCCTTTTAGCGTCTGGTGATGTTTGCAAATGTCGACGTGGTCAGCTGCAAAGCTTTAAATATCTTTTTTAAGGCATGCAAGCAGGACTTAGACGCCCTGTTGCATTGGACATTTTCTGAAATGTGTCTGACCTTTTTTTGTGTGTTTTTTTTTAAATTATTAGTGTTTTACGGGTGCCATAATTTCCATCACTTTTCCACCGTCAACTCCCACTGAGTGAACGGAGAAATTAGAGGTTGCTCTGATGAGTTACAGTACCTATAGCAAAACTAATGAAAGAAATCATATAGACAGAAAGAGAGACACTGAAGTTAAAAGTAGTTCCAAACCAAAACACCACACTTATTATAACAAAGAAAGTATACACTAATATTCAGAAATCTGATTAATCAATTTAAGCCCGAAAAAGCTAAATGTTCGTTCAGTGTGTAGGCTGCTCGTCTCCAGTGTTGATCATTTTCAGGCAGCCACCTCGTTCTGGTGAGCGCCAACAGTCCATGGTACACCAGGAGGAGATGGCCTCAGTTGCCACATTTAATTACCCCCCCACCCCCCACCCCCATCTGAAACAGCCATGGGATATCAAATTCACTTTATATGCATGTCTCCCCCATATCATTTTGGTAAATAAAGATCTTTGTTTCACTTTAAATGCGCACGGAATCGGTAATAGCGAATTTTTTTTTCTGGATTTTTTTTTTCTCAACATTTTTTCCTCTCGCCATCTATTTGTTGGACACGACGATCTCCGAATACTAAGGGCAAAAACTCATCTGTTCAACGTTTCCATATGTCTCTTTTTCCTCTCAGGAAAACAAAAGCCAAACTTAAATACTGTAAACTCCATATTCCCTTTCCCTTTTTCTATCCCCCCGCGGAAATGCTCGAATTGTTCATGAAAACAGTCACTGCACAGGGCTCTGTAGTGTGCGGTGTAGAGGAGGGGTCTCTGCTTGGGAATATACGTCCTCCATATTCGGGTGAGGGACCCCCACTGGTGTCATTCTTTTCTCTTTTTGTCTTCTGTTGCAAAACCAAACGCGGACAACCTCTTTTTCCAACTGCAGAGTGCCGGCTAAAGAGGTGATTTCGTGAGCAGACGGCTTTGGGCATTTTAAGAAATGATTTTCCAGCGCCCCTTTCACCCCCACTTCAATGGAGGTCCTCTTCTTTCGTTTCCTGCCCTGCGCAGCAATCTTGTCCAAATTGGTGGGACTGCCCGTGTTTGAGTCTGTCTCCTCCAGCCACTTGTTTAGAAGCGGCTTAAGTTTGCACATGTTCTTGAAGCTGAGCTGCAGCGCCTCAAACCTGCAGATTGTGGTCTGAGAAAAGACGTTTCCATACAGGGTGCCCAAGGCCAAGCCCACGTCCGCCTGCGTAAAGCCCAGTTTGATCCGCCGCTGCTTGAACTGCTTGGCGAACTGCTCCAGGTCGTCGGAGCTGGGCGCGTCCTCGTCCGAATGGTCCTGGTGGTGGCTGAACGCCTGCTGGGGCGACTCCATCTGGTTGTCGTGGCTGCCCGAATCATCGTGGAGCGGGTCCCGCATGCCGTGGTGCAGGGAGCCGGGCTGGGGACTCAGCATCGCGTTGAGGTTTGTGTATCCAGGCTGGGAGTAGACCAGCGACTGGTGGCCGTTGGATGCCGGGGACAGCGGGGATAGGTGGTGGGTCGTGGTAGGCGCCCACGAACCATGGTGGCCACTCTGCGTCTGCTGATGCACCAGGTGAGATCTGTGGTGGAAGCCGCTGCTCAGGTCCTCCCGGGTCGCCTGCACGCTTGCTTTGTGCTCCTGCTGTCCGATGTGGGTGCCGCTGGACCAGTCGGTGTTGGATGTGGGCAGCCACTGGTGGTGCGTCAGGCTCATCGGGTGTCCCGTGTTGGTCGCCGCAAGCCCTTGCAAGTACTCGTGATGCATCATTTTCTGCACCTCTCTGTAGGTCGTCCCCTGGTGCATCCTATCCGAATCCGGATGCATGAGCGGGTTAGACGGTAAGGAGTTATTCCTCGGAATATACTGAGCTGTTGTCGCCATGGCTCCTACTTCGAAAACTGACGAGCACTTCGGAGGTCTCCAGGCTTTAGAGCCAAAACGCAACAACCTGCTCTGGGAGGTCTTGGGTAAGAGCGAAGACACGCCTCCCTTCCGTTTGTATTGGCTCCTCTCCGATTCAAGCCCACTGGGGACACATTCAATAGGCGCAGGGTTTCAGAGCATGCTACAGCGCATTTTTCGCACAGGACGGATAGAGCTCGGATCTTACATGTGTTATAGAAAAAGAATATGTTCTATTTATTAAATGTCTCTTTGAGTTTTTAACAGTACTCTTATTTCGTACCTGCGCGCAGATAGCACCCCCCCCCCCCCACCCCACCTCGTCTGTCTGTTAGATTTTGTTCCCCCAAATGTCTCCAAGGAAGGTGAGCGGGGCTGCAGCAGCGGGGTTTGATTAGGTTTCCCCGGGTTTAGATCGGTTGTTTTGCAAATAACCACGTGGGGGAGTACGGAGATCTTTCTGAAGACCCCCACACACCCCCGCCCTCACCCAACGTACACACACATGCACTTACAAACACACGCCCGTGCACCTTTTTTTTATTTATTTTTTTTAATAATAGGTCACTGATGATTATAGCGCTCCTCGTTTTAAATAGATTATAAGGCGCGAGGCTGCAGCTCCGCAGCCGCCCACACGACTAGAGGCGTGTAAATAAGCGCTGTGTGGCGCGTCTGTGGACGCGGCTTTAAACGTGTGACAAATTTGAAAGCATTTGCTCTGTTTAAAAAGCCTCCACACATGTCATTTATTTGTATTGTCTCGGTAATTTTCAATATTGTATGACCTCATCATCACCACCCACTTAGTTATGATAGGCCAAGAGTGTCTCTCTCTCTCTCTCTCCACACTACCCCCTCCCCCCCCCCACACACACACACA